>PNEQ01070890.1:0-37912 GCA_003012365.1 Medauroidea extradentata
AAGCAGACAATAATTATACTAAGACAAGAAGTTGAAGAGAAAGCTTACCAGTTTACTAAAAGGACGTGGCTCTGGTGCCATGACGGCCTCGAGGCGAGCGGACATACGCATCGAACGAAAGCGTAGAGACGAGTGGCCCGGCTCATGCAACTCTCCACCCGGCAGACGGCCGGGAGGAGGGGAAAGAAGGGGAGGAGGAAGAGGCACGAAGGCGGCCGACCACGGCCGAGCGTAGCCGAAACACATTCTTGACGTCGGGAGCGGAGAGGGGGGGGGGGTAAACGTCTCGAGTTCATTAGGACAACACACGGCGGCTCACAGATTCAAATTCACCAATCTTCTGAGAGAAGGCAGAGTCAATGTTTATGCATTCACAGCTTGTTATGAATGAGGACTGGACGGAAAGGCCAGTACAAATGGTAAGTACAAATTTAAAGAAAATTGCTAGCCTATAATATGTTTTTGTATCTAAGTGACATTCAGTTTTATTCATGCTGTGTATTTTACCTGTTTATTACTCTGTTGTGATACACACACAGCTCGTACTGAATTCCACATTATACTACTGTACTGGCTGGGTTGGCAATGCTGCCAATCCTTACATTCAAATATATTACACTCTCATCTCATTTAAGTGTGCCATAAGCACCAAGCTAACATAGGATATAAGTATAACATAAGATACACAAACATAATGCACATAAACATACAAGTCTGACATAAGCACCAGTCTAACTACACTACCACAATGCACATGAATCACTGAGTCTTATATGACGCTATTGTTTTTACTCTGCAATGTCTCTGCCGATGAAGGTGCCGGCCCCTGCAGCACAGACAGTAAAGCGCTGGTCTGTGGTGTGAGGGGTCCTCGGTTTGCATCTGGGCCTGGGCATGTTTGTTGTGTTATCCTTCACCTCATGTCACCCTCGCCTGCTCTTAATACCTTGTTGTTAAAATGCTGTAATACCCTGACATTCACCCCCATTAATGTGAATAATGTGAGCATGGAGTGATTCTGGAATGGAAAACAGGGATACACGAAAGGAATTCTCCCTCCCCAGGCCATCTTCATGTATTAGCCACAATTCCCACATGCAGAAAATCTGCCTGTGAGGCTATTCAGGAATTACACCCAGTTTGCTATGATGGTAGACGAATGCACTAGCTTCTACACAACTGCAGCCACTGTGAATATGAAGCAGCAACTATGTCAGGGTGTGTTAATGTAATTAGTTTATCTTAACTTTCCATTTCAATAATATCAATTTTGTTTAGTGAAATAACTGACTGTTACTGTAAACAGGGGTGATACTGATCACCTGGGATTTTACCGATCACTACTGGTTTATTTTATATCATTATTTACTGCAACCTAGTGGTGATGTTTCAACTAATTGTCATAGGCTACTAAGTATAATCCATAGATGATATAGCAAATGTGGATAGTTTTGCTAGTTCTTCAGTGGATTATGCTTTAGTGTTACTGAAATTAAGGTTGCTATACCTGAATCATTTGTATACAGTAACTATGATTACTTTGTGGTGCTACATAGCTTAGTACAAGTTGTGAGCTACAAGTACTGTCGAAAAGTAAGTGTATTCTGCGGTGTAATTAAATACAGGTGTATATATGATTTTTAATTAGTGTTTTTAGCTAATGTGGTGAATTGGAAGGGTGATACCGATCATGCAAGAAAATATAAAAATATTCTTGGGTCAAGAAGACGCAAGAAGTATTCTGCAAAACAACCACAAAATGCTGTGGAAGATGTTAGGACCAGTAAATTGAGTATCAAGCATGTGAGAAATATGAAGTGCCTTACATAACAGTTTGTGAAAATTTTTAGATGAAATACACTCACACACATGGAGGTCAAACTGCATTGTTATTGGTTGGTTTGATTTAGAAATTTTCGAGGACGGGTTTTGTACTGTAGTGTTGCATTACTTCAAGTATTTTGAAGGCAGGAATGCTCTAATTGGTGATAACCTTAGTAGCCATCTGTCTCTGCGTGAAATTACAGTGTGGCAGAAACATGACATTAATTTTATCCTTCTCCCACCAAATGCAACACATTTATGCCAGCCACTGGCTATAAATTTTTCCAGCCACTCAAGTGTGCTTAGATAAATGTTTTAGATGAATGGAATTAAAAAAACAGAGGTGTCCTACCCAAGAGCATGTTCCCAAGGGTGCTGAAACGAGCATTTGAAGAAATTGAAGTGCAGACTGAAAATAATGTAACAAAATCCCTACCACCTATGATGACAACAGTACTGGTACCAGGGACTCACAGTCAGCTTGGCCCTACCTCTTGAGCAGTACTTAGAAGCCTCAATGCAAACTGCCAAACCTACAGCCACCAGTGGCACCATAGCATTCTTGTTGAAGGAAATTACTGAATCTCGCTGCTGGTAAGTGTGTATCTGTAATTGACATTGGAAAACAAGAGTTTCCACAAGCCATCGGCTATGAAAATGACCGGGATACAGTAGTGCAGCACAAAGAAGTGAAACTGAAGATGACCCTGCAGAAAGTTCTTCCACACATCAAGATGTTTCCACAGTCAATATAAATTTTTCTGAAACAAACAGTGTTCTTGTGAAATATTTGCTAGGAAACACTGCAAGGTTCTTTATTGGTGTAATAACGAAATTGTTTCCAGGTACTGAGGGATATGATGTGAAATTTTTCCAGAAACACTGTGGTAAAAAACAGACTTCCTTTGTATTTCCAGACGTTAATGATGAACAACATGTTTTGCAAGATTAAATAGTCATGAAAGTAAATTGCCTTTTTATGCGACGGGAGGGTGTTGTATTTCCTGGATCAGATGACAGAGGGATTGAATAGGTAGGCTAGTGGTGTGTACAGTTTGTAACTCAACCTAAACTCACAATAAGTTTAACTGTTCAAGCTGCAATATCTGACACTGTTTGTTAATAAATAAACATATATAATTCATTGGAAATAATGACTTTTTTACCTTATGGCATATGTAGTAATGGTACAAAACTTTCTAAAAATTTTAATTGGTGATCTTTATCACCCCAATTATTGGGGTGATACTGATCACTATTACAGATAACAAATCTGGGCAATGTTAAATTGAAAAAAAATATTTTTATTGGGGATCGACAGTACATATGTGTAGGTATACATAGTTAATTTGTTTATTTTTTCAAAACAAATTGTGTGCGACAAACTCACAAAAACCTCTAAATACCGAACGGTATCACTTATTAATAACATTTCACTTTATATTCACAAATTAAACACATTACATTCAAAATACATTTTAACAATTTAAATCATTCTGTAATATTTTTGTTTCAATATGGTTACATTTAATTATTTTCTCACGTAGGAACTAATTTCAACCTTATAGCTGATTTTACATTGTGCGAATCTTCTGCATTACATTATATTTTCACATTTACTGCATCAATGTTTGTTACTATAAATACTGGTTTTACTAATTATTTGGCCATACTATGATGTACTTGTTTCAATGGCGGGTGATCATTTATGTGAAAAATTTATATTTTTTTTACCTCAAGAAAATTAGAGGCATCTTTCAGAACCAAACGAAACTTTTGTGAAAGTGATTTTTTTACCCCACGAAGCTGTATTCTCAATTATTTGAATTGTGTTTTTGAATGTGACAACACTAATTACCTTTGGTGTGTACAAATTTCATTCCACACAGACCATTACTTTTTCCACCATCAGTAAGTGCTTAGCTAAGGATAGAGTATAGCAAAATATTCTTTAAAAATTCATAACTTTTAGACAGTTGTGAATCAGATTGTACAAGTCAAGTTTATTTGTTAGGTCTTGGACTCCTCTATCAGCCGCTTCTTTATTGACATCTTCTCCGGGAACACCCTGTATGTATGTGTGTGTGTGTGTGTGTGTGTGTGTGTGTGTGTGTGTGTGTGGGGGGGGGGGCCCAGATGTGGTCCATTTCAAATATATATATATATAGTGTTCAATAAGGTATGGGTACACAACATGGGATCACTATAGTGATGCCATGTTGAGTTCCCATAAGATATGGGAACACGATATATACCTATACATACACACAAATGTTTCCTCACACGACTGTGCAATCAGCCCCTACAAGTTAAGAATCATTCACTCTTAACGTTAAAATATTGAATTCAACATGAAATGATTAACTCACCAGGTAGCAAGACCAAGAGTAAAAGCCAAGAAATTTCCATTTTAATCTTCATTACGCTCAGACCTTATCTTTAGAACTGAAACAAAGAACATATACAGGTTAACAGAACATAAATTTGAAAATGTAACAGAATGACATATTTATAATAGGCTACTATTTTCAAACAAATTTAATGAATGTAATATAAAACATAATCTTGCATCCTATCACAGACATCACATAATGAGCTTATGCTTGTGAATCAGATACATTTGAGAAATTGGTTTTGTAAAAGTTGTGAATATAAATTCCCACTTTTGTTCTTAAAAATTATTTTTTTAAAAACAATCACAAAAATAATATAACGATTCTTAAACAAAACACAGTGGCATAATTTGTTTTCTCTATTGAAAATTATTGAATTGTACACTTTTGAAAGGGGAAATTAAATTGTTACTTTTTTCTCAGCATTATTCTTGTACATAATGCCATGAAACTTAGTAAAAAGTAGCTGCCAGCCCTTAAAGTGGTCTAATACCTTTAAAATAGTGAATATAGTGACTGACTGGGAAAAGTGTCTGCAAAGCAAAAAAGTGACCAAAAAGTGACTTTTATTATTTATTTGTATCCTCACAACTTGAAAAACACAGAAAAATTTCTACATAAAACATGCCACATATTGTTGTGAACTACTTTTTTTAAAATTATATATTCAGTTATTTATTTTGACAATTAAAGTAAATATAATACCATTTTCTTTTTACTTTGCAGTTGTTTTGCTGACATTTGCTAGAAACAAAACTTAGAAGTACAAACTCCCAAAATACGTCACTATGTTCAAATACATCATCGTGTCACCTGATCATTAATTACCAATACTATACAGATATCTTTCAGTCAGGCAATGAAAATACAGCCAGGGTCTGAAATTGCATAAATTTGTTATTTTGCCATTTTAAACTGCAACACGAAATTTGTACCTAAACTTGAGTCAAGCAACCATTTTGCCAAATATAATTTGTCATGTTGGACACTGCTATATAGGCATGATTCAATAATTTAAATAGATGCATGAAAATGCAATATTACTGCAAGTAAAATAAACAAATAGTACAATGAAACTACAAAATTGGCCTCATTTATTTAAAAAAAATTACAAATATTGAGTGTGCTATTTAACTATTTGTATAACATAGCAAAATTACTAAATTTGTGAACATTTTACAATATTATAAAATACAATAAACATATTATTCATAATACAATAAGAAAATTATAATGCTTTATGATATAAATATGCAGATTCACAAAGAAATTAAGTTTAGAGCAAAATAAAGAAACAGCATGCCCCAGAAATATGTTGAGTTTAAGCTAATTTTAAATTCTAAACAAATATGATAAAAAACAGTACAGATGGCCACAATTGCTAATGTAGCACCATCCCTCTATTCCACACGATGTTAAGTTTTGCATAAAATTAGTTTTTAAATAACGTTTGAAACTTCTTAGGTTTGAGCACGTCTTTCGTTCATTGGGAAATTCATTCCAAAACCGACCACCAGAAACCATAAATTATTAGGAGGCAAATTTTGTTTTATCTATGGATATAATGAGTATCAATGAGTATGTCAGTTACAGGTAATTTTTTTATAGATGTTTCAAAAGTGCTCAACTAGCAAGGGTTAGATTTATGCACTTGCTTGGAGACAATAGGCAGAAGGTTCACTAAATCATTGCATGGAGCAGTGACAGAATGAATGAGATGTTGAATGTCAATTACAGAAAATATCACAATGGATGTTGAAGTTGAGGACAATAAAGAAGATTATAATGTATGGTGAGACGATGATTAAGGGAGGAATGTAAACAAGTACATAATAACGGGGTTGTCGTGTGTTAGGTGTTGTGTAAATAGTTATGTGTACATAATGACATGGTAGTGTGTTGTGTAAATAGTTAAGTGAAATGACAGGCAATGACGGTTGCTAAGTTTGGCAAGACTGACTGGAGAGACAGGCTGCAAGTTGGCAAGTGTTGTGCAGATTGTGCAAACGGTAACTCACGAGTCTAGACATATGAGTACGGGCGGTAATGCAGACAGGCGTGTAGAGTACAAGTGGTGTACTGAACGCCTTCGACAAATGTTGGGCTTGGAACAGGTAAGAACGCAACAGGGGTCTTATAAAGTTGCATTAAAATATGTTTCATTGTAAATTCTTTACATAGTAACACTGTCTGTGCCCATATAAAAAAACTGTATCTGAGCTAGGCACGTGTGTGTACATGTGTGCATGCACATGTGTGGGAATTCATGCAAATAATATACGTGCATGTGTATATACGTGCATGTGTATATACGTGCATGTGTATATACGTGCATGTGTATATATGTGCATGTGTGTACGTGTGTGTGTATGTGAGCACGCACATGCCAGATCTAACAAGTCTTGAATTCTATTTTTTTTTTACATCCTACTGTATAGCATTTTATTGGCACATTCAGCCTTGACTACAATTTTCAGCCTAACTTAATTTCTTAGATGACATTTCTCTATTCTGCAATGGAATAATTTACTATGCAGAGTCCTGAAAATAAATTACTTACAGAACACTTTAAAATTTTATTACAAATTGTATATAGCAAGTTGATGACATTGTACACACTTAAGTAGGTATATGAAAAGCCCTGGCAATAAAATTTTTTTAATAATTTTTCACCATTAGTTTTAGGTCAACTGACTGATATAGTGGCACAACAATGGTCCTGCCTATTGCGCTGTGAATTTAAACAGTGTCCACCCTGGAGATAGTCATGTGTGGATTTTCTTCATTTTGCCACAATAAGTTGTACCACATCGTGTTCTTTTTTTAAAGGAGACATCTAAAATATTTATGGCAAGTATGCCAGCTAATATTTAAAGTATTCTAAATAATTGTTTGTAGCCTGAATGTTAAATTTAAAGTATCATGAACAGGATGTCTGGGAATGCATGGTCGTAATTCACATACGTGGTACACAACGTGAAAAGAAATATTATTTGCTGGAGAACATTTGTCTGGAAATAGCACCCAGCAAAGGTGCAGGGACAAACTTAATTGCGTGAATTTTAAATGTGCGTGCTACGAGGTGCCAGTTCAATGGAGCACACGCTGAGTGTCAAACAAGGCATATCTTTACAACAGATGTTTAAAATTCTACCCTCCTACTTTAACGCAGACGTTGCAGCGCCGAAGCATGTTGTTTCACACTTTTTTAAATACTTGTGTTGCCTCACGCAGTTGTTCGCAAGCCATCATAATACATTGTTGTAAGTCCAACTCTTTATCAACCGGCCTCACAAAGACTTGGATCTGAATGTGGACCCACATAAAATAATTGTGAGTGTTTAGGTCAGGGGAATGAGAGGGTCATCCAACCGGACCAC
The DNA here is from genome assembly GCA_003012365.1 of Medauroidea extradentata. Taxonomy (NCBI): domain Eukaryota; kingdom Metazoa; phylum Arthropoda; class Insecta; order Phasmatodea; family Phasmatidae; genus Medauroidea; species Medauroidea extradentata. The sequence continues at coordinate 7,598 of PNEQ01070890.1, forward strand.
CCGGTCCAATGCACTGACCAGGAAAGGTGTCGTTCACATTTTGTCACACAGCATGTGTGTAGTAGACTGGGGCACAGTCATGCAGAAACCAGATGTTAAGCCTGATGGCTAGTGGCACGTAATTTAGCAAATACGGGAGGATGTGTTGCAGAAAGTTTAAGTATGCATTATATGTGAGTTGCTGGGATAGGACATGTAGCCCACTCAAACTGTTGTGAACAATCCCTGCCTACATGTTAACGTGAAACCTCCGCTGGTGTGCAGCAATGTGCGTTGCATGCAGATTCTCATTACTTCACGTGTGGCTGTTTCTGCTGTTAAACATACTGTCATGTGTAAACATTGCCTCGTTGCACGACAACACTGTTTCATTGAAGTAAGAGCATTCAGTTTGTTGTGCGATAAACCGTTGATAAACCACAACTCATTTTGAAATAATTGTTTGCTTCAACACCTGCACTGGTTGACGATGGTAAGGATGCAGCAGCTGTTCCATGAAAACCTGCCATACTGTGTTGTGACTAACTGCCATGTTGTGTGCTATGGTCCAAGTGTTGGTTGATGGGTGTTCTGCTACATGCTCCAGGACATAAGCCTCGAAACGTGGCGTTCTCGTAGTTCACCTGGCACTGATTCATCAATCATTCGTGGAATTAGACTCCCAGTCTCATACACCTTTACAGTTTCTTGTCAATATGTATGAACGTCCATCTGTCTAGTACACGTCTGTTAATATAACGCTCTTGGCAAATGTGGACTGCTTTTGCTTCATTTCCTCTTGCCTCTCTATACACCAAGTGCATATCAGTCATTTCTGTGAATTTCCATGTGGCATGCTGTTAACGTTTTCAAAATCTGTTATTGTAATACTGCATGTTTTCAACTGTCAAAACTTTGCTGTAATCATACAAAACGAAACACATCAGCGAACTACAAGCAAACATCAACTGTGCTTTACAGCGGCCTATAGGTTGTTTCTGTCTGTAGGCACATGTGTGTGGCCCTCCCTCCTTCCTTCAACACCACTTGATACTTGATTGCAGTGGAATGACGCACCCTCTCAGCCACTGGACTGGTGCCTTGGAGTGCGCTCTATCAAATTCTGTGTACTTGTGTTTGTCCCTGCAACATTGCAGGACTTTGGAGGCTGCTGTGTCCGGACAAATGTTCTCCAACAAATAATGTTTTTCTTTTTTTCACGTTGTCTACCACCCATGTGATTTACGACCATTCATTCCCAAACAGCCTGTATATGTAATAGTTTATGATGGTTACGTAAGCCATGGTTTGTTTGGTGTACTTTGGGCATTGAATTAAATGTGGCTCACGATAAAGTTACCAATTTATAAGGCCTCAATGCTTACAATTTTCAGTCAGTTTGTTGTATTACTGCACTACACATAATTATAAATATTGCAAAGTGTTGTTACTTTCATAGGCCTGTAAGAAGTTACCTTTTTGTATATGGTCTGCAGGTTGGCTCAACGTGTTGATCTACCCTGTCCTACAGTCTTGTTACACATATGCTCAAAACTTTTGAATCCTCACAACTTGAGTTTTTGCCTGAGCAATAGCACTGGTTGATTACAGTTGTACTGCATCTGGTTCTTCTGCTGGTGATCCTTGGATAAAGAGGACTTCTTCAAAATAGGTATGTTTTCCTTCTCTGTATTCTTCCTAGTTTGTCTTGAATGAACACAGAGCATGTGCTTCCTTCTTCTGCAAGCACCTTAGCTGGTGAGCTGGTTTCACACCTTCATCCCACTAAATATTATCACTTTCTCATTAGAAAGATTTATAGAGTGAGCATTTTAACTTTCGTATGCTTTATTCCGAATGTCTTTTTCCCTAACTGTTTTTTCTCTTTAATCCTCGAAACAGCAAAAATTACTATTCACACTATTGTACTCTTAAATTAGAAGCGACACTATTGCGATATCTAAAATTTGTGCTTCGTTTTTTAATGCTTGTAGGTGCTATAAAAAGACACAGATGGTAATATAGGATGTAGCCTTATGGTGCAGACATCTTTGCACACTACTTGAACAACTTCACATTTTATTGGCACTCACATTGAAATGAATTACATGCATGCATTTCTACACTTAGCCTTTAGTGTTCATTGTTTACTTCTTGGTGTTGGCACTTTTAACTTGCACAGACAATCTGGGAAATTTTATTTGTACAGCATGGCATGACATGACATGATTGTTTGGCTTCGTTATCCTGCTAATGTCACAATGTTTAGTATTTATTAGTAATATTTACTTGTCAGTGGAAAGGCCAAAAATAAATAAATGAACTGGGTAGCGAGTCTGATTTCTCTAACACAGAAAATGACAATGATCCCGGTTACCATCCCCACGTGCAGTGTCAGGCAACCACTTCAAAAGTACCATCCACCTCTAGTGTCGATTCTGACAATGACAGTGACAGTTCCGTTGCAAGTCCTGTGTTAACGAGTGTGTCATGGATGTTGGTTACACCACCGGAAATGTCAAAATATGATCACCACCAATCAGAACTTGGAAGGAAAACAGGTTTGTTAAGTAGCCAAAAGAGAAACAGTTGCTTGAATGTCGTACTGTAGAATACTCAACATGGGAGACAGCAAAGAATTGGGAATTGATTATTTTATTGTATGTTTATAGGCAACATGTCTTCAATGAATTTTGTACAGAATCTTTGTTACTGTACTTTCTAATAGTGAAAATTCCTAGAAAAGTTGTAATATTTACCTCATTCTTCCGAATTATTTCGGCACTAAATGCAGCCAGGCAAAGCAATAGCTCCGTGAACATTGTAATTTTTTAATTATTCAGCTTTAAAAAAAGCCATATTTTCAAATACCGCCACAAACATTGAAAACTTGTTCTTATTGGCTAACACATTTATGATGTAGTCTTACTTGTTTTAGCTAGCCACCGAACATCAGGCACTATTGTGTGTATTGGAATTTTTCAACGATTTAAAAAAACTAAACTAATTTAGCGAACCCGGTTACGTAAAAGTTAATTTGGGGAATTCATTGGTCGTTTGGGCATGCGTGGTTATAGATTTGGTAGCCAACAACGAAGATTTATTTCACTTAAGTTTATTTTAAAGGAGTGAATTCAGTTGAGTTGATTTTAAAGTAAAGACAGAAATGTATTTATTTATTTTTCTTCATTCAGTAGACACCTACAAATTGTTGGTAACAATCACTGTGTGGAGTACATCTAACATACAGTTTTCACAAAACTACTATGTACAATATTTACAAACATTTTAACACTGTCAATAATAAATTGTTGCATAAAGATAGACATTATTGTATTCTTGGTTACACACCATCAACATACAATAATGGTAAGTATACAAAACACTTTAAATCAATTCAAGTGAAAATTGTACAAAGATCCACATGAGTAAGCATGTAGGCCTACACTATTTAAATTTGAATTCAGTCCAAGCGGAAGTTGTTACAGTGGTTAAGATACTCTTCAATACTGTAAAAGGAATGATTAAATAGATTATTTTTAATTGTGTTTTGAAATTTTTTTTATTGAAAAGGCATAGTTGTTTATAGTTATTTGGCAGAGAATTAAAGACTTTGGTCGTGATGGAGGAAGGTCCCTTTTGGAAGAATGCCAGTAACGTTGTTAGGTGAATATTTATATTAGTTCTTGTTTTATAACTATGTACTTCATAATTCATTTGAAACATACCAATGTTATTAGAAATGTATGACAGCAGCTTATAAATATACAATCCAGTTAAAGTAAGTGTTCTATTAGCAGGGTAGGGAATAACTAAAACACAAGAGTTCCTCGAGTACTATGAAGAGACATGCGCCATCTTGCCACTTGCTCACCAACCCACTGTTACCAACCTCCTGATGGTACATCCCTCTTCTCAAGTTTTATTTATCAAACCTACTACAGAACTCCCAGTGGGCACTCAGCCCTAAAGGAAAAGTATACACACAGTACTACAGTAATCACTTTACACAGTGTCAGATCCATATGATCTGCAGACCACATGACAATAAAGAACACATAGTGCGCTAACTGGTAAGAAGTACACATACATTAATACAGTAATCATTTTACACAATATGAGACACTTTTGAAGCAGCCAATAATATAACAATACAGAATACACAGTGCACTGACAGGTAGGTACACATACACTAATACCCTAATTACATCACACAATATACACAGTTTACACTTACAACAAACACTGCGCCGCCTGGAACATGATTCCCTTATTCCACAAAATCACTTAACCAACTGGTTGTTTCACATGATGACCCGATCTACGTATCCCTGTCTTAACTGTGCCCTCCACTGAAGGAGTTTGTTCTCTTGTTCTTTCTGCATACTCTGTCCTACTACTATTCTCAAACCCTTTGAAATCGTCTTCGCTCTCGCTTTCATCCATATTCATCCCTACGGATTATTCTCTTTCCTTCCTTTCTGGTTTGTGCAACTGACTGTATCCCATTGAAGGTTCCCTTTCTCTAACCTCTGCTTTACTAGACCCTCTGTCAAAAATCAACTTACCTTCTTTATATGGAGCTGGTACTAAAAACCATCGGTTGCGCCTATAACTCCCTCTACAGGTACCTACTATGTATGACCTGGGCTCTGGATCCTTCTGCTCTATCTTTCCATACTCCCTCAGGTCACTAATCCAGACCACCTCTCCTACTTTCAAATCATCTAGTTGCCTAACCCTAACGTGTACCTCGGGTGGGATCGGGATAGCGAACAAGCTGTTGATGTGAGTGAAGGGCGCCAGCAATACTCCCCAGGTACTGCACTTCGAGATTCTTAGGCCTCAGGGTGTGGTTTGTTCTGTGTGTTCGGTATCACATCCGACGCGTTGATGTGAGTGATTGAGTGGTGAACGCACATGAATGGATTAACACATATGGCTTGGGAAAGCCAATTTAACGTGACGCGTTGATGTGAGTGATTGAGTGGTGAACGCATGTGAATGGATTAACACATATGACACTGACTATACCAGAACTACACACTTACTGGATGTTGGCCCCCAGTATGCCTGATAACTTACGTTGCTTACACTGGCAATATTAGGTGTCTAGAAATGAGGTAAACAGTATTTCACTTACAGATGATTTATTATGCTTACGTTACACAGTGCCAAAATAATGTCTGAATTATGCATGCAGCGAGGTAAACGTAGTGATGCGTCCCTTGCGGTAACAATAACCCTAAAGCACACGATAGTGTACGTGATAGTGAATTTTGCATAGTGACTACGACCGGCTGGTAGATCGCACGAGGTTGGTGAGCGATCAGTGTGGAGCTGGTGTACGAAAAGTGAGTCTACGACACCAGAAGGTGCACCTCCTTAAGCAGCGAGGGGCTGGCGGTCACTATGATGGACCGCCAGGTCCACTTGGAAGCGGGTATAGAGAGTTGAGTTGCGGTGAACACGTGTCTAACTAACGTGTCACAAGGCAGCAGTTCCCGTGCACGTTGTAGTGTGGTAGGGCTCTACAAGTGATGTTAGCGGTACAGTGCGAAAACTGTGGCGAGCTATGCTAGGCCGGTGGTGGGGTGAATGGCACATAACACGCTGCACACAGAGTGATGCTCTCAACGAGATGAATTGTGTGAGTGCGTGATAATAAAATGAATTTACAACTTACTACTCACATGTATGCTGAACACAATGGCGGTGTCATAACCTGCACATGGTCGGTCACAAAAACATGAATTACGCCCTTAAAATGTTACACAAATACAAAATAACCCTAGCAACGCGTGTGCAAAATTATGCTGAATAAAACAATACCAAAATGAACCTTGTATGGTGAAGGATGAGTGCCGATGTCTCTCGATACAAAAGTCCCTAACCACGTGGCGGTGGTGATGCCGACGCGGTGTTTAAGTTAAAAAAATACCAAAATGGTCACAATTATTAGGTTAAGCGGATGCGCAATGCAATGGGGAATATCTGGTAACATGTGCTAAGCAAAGGTGAACCAGTATACTAACGAGACTATGGAAAACTAACAATCAGTGAAACAAAAAATTATGAGCACACAATCAGGCGTCTTACTTCTCCAGAAGACTATGACGAACTGCCACGAGGAAGGCAGCCGCTAGGGGCTCCTTGCCTCGCTACGGGGTTTACACACTTTCGGTACCTCGTGCGCGTGAAATATTAATATTCATATTTTATGAAAAATGGCACACTCTAAATTACATAATAAATTGCGTTACATATTTTGCTGATATTGAATGATGCATTTCTAAATGTCTGCTGAAAACACGAAAGCAAACATAGCGAATGCGGTAACCTTTGTTGGCCTTCAGCACACACCGTACCCTGCTGTTTGATACAATATCCACTGAATGATTTGGCATGCATACACACTATGGGGTTGCAGTACGATTATGGGAGATTCTGAGAATACTTTTGGGTGGGTGGAAAAGGACACACTCGCGCCGTTATGGGCTTAACCCATACGCTGGCCCTGCGGCCGGCGTCAACCCGGTGTCGTCTGTTGTATCTGTCCGCCTGAAGAGATAACTTAATAGTTTCCTTTTTCTGCACCCTCCTATGATCCACGTGTTGTGTCAATTTGGATGGCAGTACTGGAAGTGTGGATCGTAGTCACCTATTCATGAGCAACTCACCCGGACTGAAACCGTTCTCCAGAGGAGTGGTGCGATATGCCAAAAGTGCAGAAGAAATGTCCTCATTTTTCTTAATTAACTGTTTTGCTGTTTTGACAGTCACTTCAACACCCCCATTAGACTGATGGTAATGTGGTGACGATGTGATAACTGTAAAGTTTTACTGTGATGAGAATTCTTGGAACCTTGCAGATAGAAACTGAGTACCACTGTCTGACCTCACTACCTCTGGAATACCAAACCTAGAGAATACTTCTTTTAAATGTCTAATGACTGACTCATCTGCTAAAGAGGCCATTGCAATAACTTCAAAAAATCTAGAGTAGTAGTCAGTCACTATCATGTACCACTTTTTACATTTAAAAAAAATCTACTTCCACCTTTTGCCATGCTCTGGATGGGAAAAGTTCCCTCAGATATGGTTCTCTAGGGTTTACTCGTTTGTGCACACATTGGGGACAGTTGTGTATCATGTTTTCGAACTGAGAGGATAAACCCATCCACCATACTGATTGCTTTGCTCTCTCCCGACATTTAGTGATTCCTTGGTGACCTGAATGGATAAGTTGCAAACACTTCAGTTGCAATGAAGGGGGTATAATTAAGTGTGCACTTTTTAACAAAAATGTTTCTTCGAAAGTGATATAATGTCTGAACTGATGGTACAAATGCATGTTTTCTGGAAGATCCCTTCATTTCGGCCACCCGGCTTGTGAGTAGTGTTTTAGTTTGGTACAAACCGGGTCCTTTACTTGTTCTGACTGAATAAGCGTAAGAAACTGATCAGTGACTGGGTACGTAACTATAACCTGATGAACAAATGCTTCCACTTCTTGCGTTAACTCCTCCTCCTGTTTTCTAGCATTTGCAATACCTGGGTTACGAGACAAGGAATCTGCAACAACTAATTCCTTCCCTGGCACGTACTGGACCGAGTAATCATATCTCATTAAACGTATGCGAAATCTCTGCAACCGAGGAGACAGTTCATCCAAAGGTTTTGTGTGCAATATCTGCAACAGCAGCTTATGATCTGTTACTAGAATGACTGGTATGTCAATTAAATATTGCTGGAACTTTTCCGCACCCCATGCCAATGTCAAGGTCTCTTTTTATATCTGTGAGTACCTTTTCTCCGTAGCCGACGGAGTACAGGAACTGTACGCTATCACCCTCTGGACCTGCCCCGACTGCTGCATTAGACAACACCCCAAACCAAATGAACTTGCATCCGCGCTTAACGTTACTGGCTAACTTGGGTCGAAAAAAGCAAGGACGGGTGCTTCTGTCAGCATGGTTTTAATTTTCTCGAAAGCCAAACTCTGTGCCTCTGTCCACTCAAATCTAACCTCTTTCCTTAAAAGTGCAAACAAGGGACCTAAAATTTCTGATTTCCCTGGAATAAATTGTGAAGAAAAATTTACTAAAGCCAGGAACTGCTGAAGTTCCATCTTATCTTTAGGCTGAGGCAAGTTGGTAAGGCCTTCGACCCTCTCTAGGTCTATCCCAATTCCTTCCGAGTTCAGCGAGAAACCTAAATACTTTACCTTCGTAACTCACTTTTGCTTTTATTGAGGGTGATGCCCTCCTCCTCTAAATTACCCAATACTGATCTCAGTATTCGGTCATGCTCTGTCATGGTGGGTGCAAAAATCAGTATATCATCAACATGAAATACCACACCAGCAATGCCCTCCAGAACTTGCGATATCCTATGAGAAAAATATTCTGGAGCACACGCGATTCCGAATGGTAGTCTTTTAAACAAATATCGCCCGAATGGTATAATAAATGTAGTTAGCAACTGGCTGTCACGGTCCAGTTCCAGCTGGTAAAAGCCTAAGTAAGCATCTAACTTAGAGAAATATTTAGCACCCTTCAGCTGAGCTAATTTAGTTTCCATACCAGTAATGGGAAAGTGTGGGCGTCTGATATGTTCGTTCAGAGCAGTGTAGTCACCACATATACGTACTGACTCCCCTTTCAGAACAACTACAATAGGTGCTACCCATTCTGTAGGTTCGATAACTTGCTCAATGATATCCAACTGAATTAACCTGTTCAGTTCTGCTTTGAGCTTTCCCAGCAAAGGTATGGCAACAACTCTAGGAAATGACTGCACGTACAGCTTTGGGTCTTCTTTGAGCACTATGTGTACCAGCCCTTTCATCCTAACCCCCTGGTTAAGCCTGGGAACTCTGAGGATACTTTAACCTTTGTGAGCTCTCCCCTCTGAGCTTCCTGGCCATTTACCTGCGATACAGTGCATTGATCCCCTTTAAAGAGAACTATCCCCAAGCTTAGTAAACAATGCCCACCTAATATGGGTGTTGAGAGACCAGAGATCATATAAACATCCACTGTGCACGTTTTACCTCTAGCAAGAAGCTCAAGCTCCAGACAGCCCAGCACTAACAAGTTATGACCATCTGGTCCTGAAACTGTTTTGTTACAAAGAGTTACCTGGGACAACAACTGTGGGGGTACCACTTCAGAAGGAATGCACGTAATATCTGCACCTGTATCAATCAGAAACTGCATGTCCAATTTGAATTTATCAACATAAACCTCAGCCATGCACTTACTTGTCATCATGGTGTGAAGACTTAAACTACCTAGAAAGAACTCGCCGTTCTCTTCATTCGAGTCTCCTTCCTCTGTAATGTTGTGGACCCTACCCTGGTCTTGAGATTTTGAGGCTCGGCAGACATGCCCACTGACCCTGTTTGTTACAAATAAAACACCGAGCACTTCTAGCAGGGCATTTGGACCGCTCATGCCCCCTTAACCCACAGAACTGACACTTCTCCCATGAGTCGTTCTCTCCTGGACTGCCGAGTTTCCTCCTGACTGATGTAGACTGCGAGTTTCGGAACGTCCTTTTGTTTTGCACCAGATGCACTTCCAGGTGCCGATGTTGTTCCTGGTGCAGGATTGCAGACTGGCTGGTTTGTTGTTCTGCTTGTTTGGCCGCTAATGTAGCTTGTTCCAACGTCAATTCAGGCAGCAACTGAAGTTTTTCACTCGTTTTTACGTCGGGACATTCCCACAACTCTTCTGTCCCTAATCAATTCCTGCTTCAATTGCCCATAGTCACATCTCTCTGCCAAACTATGGAGAGCTGTGATAAAGTCCGTCACTGTTTCCCCTGGAAGCTGGACTCTTGAATAAAATCTGAAACGTTCAAATATTATATTTCTTCGAGGGTTAAAATACTCATCAAACATTTTTAGTGCTGTTACAAACGTCACCGGTACAGGCTGAAACTGAGCCCATATTTCCTCCGACTTATATCCCATTACATACAACACTAGGTCGATTCTTTCTCGTTCTGGTTTAGTGCTTTGACCTGACACTGCAATGTATCTTTCAAACTGTCTCTTCCACGCTTCCCATGACGTCGACTCAGCGAAATGCAAGGCTGATGGAGGATGAAAATGAGGGACGCCTTTCCCTGACGAGGTTCCGTCATTAGTAGACATGATGCCGGTAAAACTAGACTAAAAGACACCTTACTGCCTTTCACACCCGATAATTTTACCCCGCTGCCACCATGTTCTATTAGCAGGGTAGGGAATAACTAAAACACAAGAGTTCCTTGAGTACCTACTATGAAGAGACATGCGCCATCTTGCCACTTGCTCACCAACCCACTGTTACCAACCTCCTGATGGTACAGTAAGTATTCCTTCAGTTATAACCAGCTTTCTACAAGACTCTCTACCTATTTACTGCAAACCATTCCATTAACTTATTGAGTACTGAAATGGTTACTTTCTCCAGGTGCTCTTGTGAGTTTGAATTAGTTATTATGCTCGTGTTGTCCGCAAATAATATTGTTGATGCATCAGAACCCAAGTAGGCTGGTAGGTCACATATATATTAAAAACAGTAAAGGTCGCACTATAGAACCCTGTGGAACTCCATGTTTAATGTTATTAGTATCTGAAGCAGTGTTATTACCTGTCACTGTGTCTCTTATTAAAACTTCTTGTTTACGACCTTCAAGATAGGATTTAATCAGTAAATGTTACGCCAGCCAAAGAGCCAGCAGTGGGTTAAGCCCATTACTGCACAGTCTAACCTCAAACCACCACTACCCTTCATTCATGGGCCACAGACTCTCATTGTTAGTTATCAAAATATTGTTATTCCAGCATGTAGTGTTTTCAAATGTTTGGTTGCAGGCAGTGTCATGTCTTATTGCAGGAAATATTCATGAGAACATTTTAAATAGGCAGCCATGCTAGTTGGCCAATCACAACAGAGCATAACATATAATCCATAATGAACACTCAATATCATTATCACATGCAAATAATTAATCATGTAAAGTGTCTTAATTTGTAATAATTAACTCTGTGCCTTTTTTTAATACATTAAAGAATGCAACAAGGTGGACGGAAGTTGCTCATCCCGTCTGGGTCGATGAGTCCTTGGCGGCCATCATGTTCGTAGCAGTTCGTCAGTGTCGTCTGAACAGGTAGGATGCTGTCTGTGTGCACTCCAAATTTGTTACTGATTTAGTTTTCAATAGCTTTCATATAGTATACCGGTTCACCTGTGCAAGCATACGTCTTCAGGTACTCCCCCTAGGATTGCTAGTCCACTTCAATTAATAATTATTACCAGTTTTGGTACTTTTAAGGTAAACCCACATGCACATCCAATCATCGCTACAGGAGCTAGGGAACTTATATCGAGAGCCATCCGAACATTCCTGTTAACTATTCGGGATGGATATCATTATTGGTGCAGTATATTAATTTAGTGTATAGGTCTACGGTGTAATTTTACAGTTTTATCATCATTTTAAGGGCATAACCCATAGTTGTAATCAACCACGTGTGTTTTGACCACCATCGGGTAGCTAGTTTAGTTCCAAGGTTGAGTATGTCCTCATCCACAAACATTTGCATAGCATAGATAAGAGAGAAACAGTCATTATATGTGAGTTATGTTGATCGCAGTGAGTGCATTCATTTCGCAGGCATAACCCACAATCACCAACGCTATTACCACTAACCATGCCTGTAGAGTCATCACCACACTGTTACGTGCCCGGGGATAGGCTGCCTTGCGTCGCACATAAGGAGAAAAGCAAAGCAGTTGTCATCTATAGCATTTACATTTCACACCTGTGTCCGCCTCTAAGCAAACGGTCGGTCCATCCTAGTGACTGCCGATCCTTTGCTGCTTAAGAGCTGCATTTTCACATGCCACAGGGTCATCTATCATTCACTTCACACGCTTCCATTATAGCATAATCATATATATTATTCACGGTAATAGAACATCCGAATACCTTGTTGCATACCTTAACGTAATATTCAGGCACCTTGTATATTTCACCAATAAAACCTCATTGAACTAGAGCATTGTATGTATGTCATGGTATAGTGTGTTACAACCTATGTCACCGTAAGCATAGGAACGATGTTGGCGGGATAACAGAGCACAATGAACGGACCACTCCCTGAGTCATCCAAGAGCCTCTGAAGTGTAATACTAGGGGAGCATTACTGGTGCCCTATCATCCGCCCCACCATAGGTATAATTGATGTCAGATTAGTTATCCTGATACCGCCACAACGTTAAATGGCTTGCCATGCTCTAGCCACACGTGCACACGTACTGCTAGAGGGCACGTGTGCGACACCCTCAGCAGGCCTACCAACCACGTGGTACGTAGACGGGACCAACCACGATGGACGACAAGATTCACAGTAGCCTGACTGACCGGTGTAGCAAGTGTACCCACAGCAAGCAAGTCAACCTGCTGGACCACAAAACATGGAACTAAATTCTGTGTCAGTGCTAACCAGGTATCAACATGGACCTACCAATGCAGCCAGCACAGAGATGTGCACGAAACGGATATGACAAGCGAGGTAAGCAGGGGGCACAGTGTCAAGAGTGTATGTGTTGGGTGCACACATGGTGCATGAGTTACAAAGAGTACCGGACATATAAAGACTGTGTTTTTAATTGTCAGTCATGTAGGTTAGACAGTTCTGAACAGAAGTCAACTGTACCGATCACGCAACCTACAGCAGAGTTACCTTCACACCCAGAGCATGTGTTCAACGCAGGGATTGAGAGGGCCATATCACACTGTATTGCTACCAACTTTCGCAGAGGGTGAGGTGGAAGATCCTAGAGTATTCCTGTCGGTGTGTGAAGGCAAACTTAGTCAGCATAGGGTACATAGAGACAATTGGACTGAAATAACCGCTAATTGACTTTGTGGCACAGCCGCCAAGTGGTAGAATCTAGCTCGCGAGTATCAGCTCACGTGCGAGACATTTTGCACAAAATTGTGCAACCGATTCGAAACGAGTACCGATCACATAAATAATAGTGCCAGTTTGTACCATGAACAGCAACAAGAGAAAGAGGACATAGAAGAGTTCAAGCAACACAAAGCAGCATTATACAGACGTGTTTACCCAGACAAACCAGTAGAGCAAGTGCTAGAAATCGTTGTCTCCCTGGCATCACCAACAATGAGACCACATTTACGCACCATTCCATGCCAGTTAACGTTTCATCCGGGAGGCATGTGAGTATGAGCGAGACGTAAAAGCAGCCACGAACCACTGCGCATATGCGAACGTTACCGCGACAGCTGACAGCATGCATCAGCAAAATAGGCGACTAACAGACTCGCCAGTCGTGCAAAGACAACAACAACCGCCCATGATGCACAGACAGTAACAACCGCGAACGCCGCCACGACCGCCATGGAATTCGAACCGGAGTACTCCAATCGAACAGTGCCACTATTGCCCTGGGCAGCAGTTTCATTGGCACAATGAGTGCTCAGACAACCCAAATCACAGGCAAGGAAACTAGAATGGGAGGTTGGTAACCAGGCATTCATACCAACCTCACCACCGGACATGAGTTAAGAGTGCCAAATTGTACTGAGTGACACAGGAAGGTACATTGACAATGTGTGTGAGAGTCACCGCATTATTCGACACGTTGCTATGAGATTTCCACCATGTAGTTTGCAGTTTGCCACAGTGTGGGCATGCAACCAGTATCGCATGTGTGAACATTGGCATACGAGACTTAACCACCAAAGCATAAGTGCTGAATGTACCAGACTTGTGCGAGGAGCTAATCCTGGGGATTCCCTGGTTAACGGCGAACCATGTACCTGGGACGACTACACATTGGAGCCAGGGGGCGCTAGACACTCTACACTGTCGGACCAAACCACCAGTTCCAGCACCGCAGGTACTACTGGAGCAGTTCGACCTCGAGGTACCACCACAACATCAGGCCGCTGTGCAACAGTACGCGCCAGTGTTTAACCATTAGGGGCCACTACACTGCACTACCACTGCAGAGCATGCAATGCTGACCACGCATGATCAGCCAGCATACAACAAGCCGAGAGATCTGGGTATATACTTCCACATCATCATCAATAAACAGGTATGTGAAGTGCTGACTGAACATGTCTTTGAACCCACCAACAGTCTGTACAATTCTTGTATTACACTTACCCCCAAGAAGACCGGGGAGTGGCATTTCTGTGTTAATTTTCGCCCCCTTAACAGTGTTACCATTGATTTACCAGCACCAGTGCTTCACTTAAAAGATACACTATCCACTTTAGAACCAGCCGCAGTGTTTTAAGCGTTAGATATTAAATTTGGGTACTGGCAGATACCAATTCGTAAACAAGATAGAGAAAAAACCGCTTTCACTACCCCAGATGGGCGTAAGTTTCAATTTGTTGCCATACCTTTGGGTTAAAATGTGCCCCTGAAACTTTTCAAAAACTCATGATTGAAGTGTTAGATGGTTACATTAACAATTTTACAGTAGCATACCTGGACAATGAATTGATATGGTCATGGAATTAGGAAGAGCATTTGCATCAACTTAGCCTACTGGTTGAACGCCAAGAACAGCATGGACTCACGTGTGGGGTTGATAAATGTAAATTAGGAATGGGTAAACTTGCATTTTTAGGACATTTTGTCACATCCTATGGGCACAAGCCAGATACGGAACAGTCAGCAAAAATTCAGGAAGCAAAAACACCCCGTTCACGTAAGCAAGCCAGGAAATATTTTGGCCTAATCAATTGGTTAAGAGAGTTCGTACTCAATTTTGCACAGATCACCGTTCCATTAACAGCTTAATGTCTACTCTACCAAACCGACCGATCAGGGCATCATTATGTAATCAGTTATCATAGTGCCAAGTTTGGAGCAGTAGAGAGCGTAAATATCATGTGAACGAGCAAGAATGTCTAGCCACTATACACGCACTGTGAAAATACAGGCCATATTTTCTCGGGGGCTACTACACTTTGCGGACAGAAAACAGATGTTTACTCTGGTTATAAAACATGCATAACAGTAAAAAAACATGCATAGCAGTAAAAGTAAACTGGCACGTTGGACCCTTACACTACAAGAGTAGGACTTCACAGTAGAGCATGTCACAGGAGAAATCAACGAATTTGCAGACGCACTATCCAGAAACCCAAACATGAGCGAAACCGTACGTGATGAAACCAGGTGGGAGGAGGTATTGTCACCCGCCAGTGCCGTCATGGAAAGGGGCACGATACCACCCATGTTACAGCGCATCACTGTTGCCAACCACGACACATTGCCACCAATGACCACCGGTGATGTCACGCGAGCGGTACTACACTGCCAAATAACTTCACAAGAGGCCGAGCAGCACCGCATTAAATGTTCCCAACAAACAGTAGAGGGGTGGAGAGTGCTAGACGGTGAAGTACAATCATGTTTACCAGGCTTGAGAGAGAGGAAGAGAACATTTGTACCAACCCCGCAGTGACAGCATGTGTTACGGCTCGTGCATGATAGTCAGACAGCTGAACACCCGAGTGCCGAACAAATAAGATGCAATGCTATGAAACAGTTTGATTGGCCAGGCCTAAGTCGCGACACTCGTAATTACGTCCCCGAATGTGTCACATGTAATACCAGGAAAGCCAGACGGTCCAGTGGAGATGCACCACAACAACCACGCCAGCCCGACACCGCATTCAAAATGGTTGCATTAGATATAATGGGACCATACCCCTGCACCAGGACCAGAAAGAAATTTATTTTGGTAGTGACAGACCTGTTTACCAAATGGGTGGAGGCATTCCCGGTAAACAACACCTAAACAAACACCATTGCTGGCATCCTAAACGGAGAGTTTTTTCCTAGGTGGGGTTACCCAACCCAACTGTTGACCGACAAAGGCACACAGTTTGTGGGCAGAGGTTGGAGAGATCACTGTACTCGTTGGCACGTCGAACACATGATGACGCCCTCCTACCACCCGAGGGTGAATCCAACTGAACGGCGAAATCAGGAAATCAAAGTTCAGCTCAGAGTAAGGTTAGGAAATTATCACACTGCTTGGGCAGACCTAATACCCGCCATCATGTTTTGTATCTTCAACCCTACCAACGCTGCCACAGGAAAAACACCAGCGGAGATGGTATAAGGAAGGGAACTCCGATCAGCAGGAGCACTAGGAGAAAACCCCAGCACACCACCTGAGCAGAATGTCACACAACAAGAAATCCACACCCAGGCATGCCAACATCATCAGGTTTACCTAGCCACATGGGTACCAGCCAGCAGACATCCACCCAAAAGACTCTAGGCAGGCATGTATGTATATGAGAGGGAAAACCACTTGTCAGCAACAAAAAATAACTTAAACGCAGGCCTACAAAAGCTGTGGAGAGGACCAGTATGAGTCACGCGCAAGTTAAACGAAAATACCTACCTAGTAAACACTGGAGGAAAGAGAGTAGCAAAGAAGCACAGGGACGACTTGAGAATCACAAGAAGTCCAAGAATACGCGGAGAAAATCCGCCAGACAAAACGGTCATCCCTACCACCACACCATCACTGCTTTGGAGCCATACCAGTCCAGGCGTGCACAACACAAGTCGCAACTATAGTGCCATTGAATCCTCCTTCCGAGGATTCAGTCCCAGCATCAGCACCACACCGCATGGGTTAGTGCCACAAGACAATGAGCCGAGTCAAAGTGTAAGTGCGTCACCTTTTTTAGGCTTTTCCCCAGCAATTAGTACAAGTGTAACAGCAAAAAGTGATTCTCGGGTGTTCAGTTCCCCCTCACGAGTTAGCAATGCAGGAAAGGGGAGTGCAAACGACCGGCCCCCGGCAGGCGACCCCCTGACAACACCTCGACGCACCAGGCAAGCAGTGCGCCGAGCTGTGCATGTCAACAATGCTGTGTTTCATAGTGGCACCAAGCGGTGTCGAGAGCCACCACTTGCCGCAATCATCCAAGATCCAGCAGACAACACACCATCACCGTGACGCAGGCGAGTCGGGTTAATCCCACGTCCATGTCCTGTCTGTCTGCAGGCAGAGGCACCAGTTCGCAACAAGGCAGGTCAGCGAAGAATGGAGTTGACTTGGCCGTGCCACAATGGTCTCCGGAGGAGGGGACGTCTGACGCCGGCCAAAGGGCCAGCGGTGGGTTAAGCCCATTACAGCATGACCTAACCTCAAATCACCACTACCCTTCATTCATGGGCCACAGACTCTCATTGCTAGTAATCAAAATATTGTTATTCCAGCATGTAGTGTTTTCAGATGTTTGGTTGCAGGCAGTGTCATGTCTTATTGCAGGAAATATTCACTTGAACGTTTTAAATAGGCAGCCATGCTAGTTGGCTAATCACAACAGAGCATAATATTTAATCCGTAGTGAACACTCAAAATCATTATCACATGCAAATAATTAATCATGTAAAGTGTCTTACTATGTAATAATTAACTCTGTGCCATTTTTAATACATTAAAGCGCGCAACAAGATGGCCGGAAGTTGCGCACCCCGTCTGGGTCGATGAGTCCTTGGTAGCCATCATGTTTGTGGCAGTTTGTCAGTGTCGTCTGAACAGGTAGGATGCTGTCCGTATGCATTCCAAATTTTGTTACTTATTTAGTTTTCAATAGTCTTCATACAGTATACTGGTTCACCTGTGCAAGCACATGTCTTCAGGCATTCCCCACAGTATTGCTAGTCCGCTTCAATTAATAATTATTACCAGTTTTGGTACTTTTAAGGTAAACTCACGTGCGCATCCAATCGTCGCCGCAGGGGCTAGGGAACTTATATCTAGAGCCATCCGAGCGTTCCCGTTAACTATTCGGGATGGATATCATTAATGGTGCATTATATTAATTTGGTGTATAGGTCCATGGTGTAATTTTACAGTTTTATCATCATTTAAATGGGCATAACCCATAATTGTAATCAACCACGTGTGCGTGTTAATGGCCGCCATCAGGTAGCGAGTTTAGTTCCAAGGTTAAGTATGTCCTCATCCACATAGATTTACATAGCTTAGAGAAGCTCATTATATGTGAGTTATGTTAATCGCAGTGAGAGCACTCATTCGGCAGGCATAACCCATAATCACCAACGCTGTTACCACTAACCACGTCTGTAGAGTCATCACCACACTGTTACGTACCCAGGGATAGGCTGCCTTGCGTCTCGCTTAAGAGGAAAAGCAAAGCAATTGTCATCTAGAGCATTCACATTTCACACCTGTGTCAGCATCTAAGCAAACCGTCGGTCCATCCTAGTGACAGCCAATCCTTGCTACCAAACAGCTGCATTTTCACATGTCACAGGGTCATCCATCATTCACTTCGCACGCCTCCATCACAGCGTAATCATATATATTATTCACGGTAATAGAACATCCGAATACCTTGTTGCATACCTTAACGTAATATTCAGGCACCTTGTATATTTAACCAATAATACCTCATTGAACTGGAGCATTGCATTTACATCATAGTATAGTGTGTTACAACCTATGTCACCGTAAGCATAGGAACGAAGTTGGCAGGATAACAGAGCACAACGAACAGATCACCCCCTGAGTCATCCAAGAGTTTCTAAAGTGTAATTACTAGGGGAGTATTACTGGTGCCCTATCATCCGCCACCCCCCATAGGTCTAATCTATATCAGATTGGTTATCCTGATCCCGCCACGACTTTAAACTGAACTTATCAAATATACCATACAGTTTTAATTTTTGAATCAACTTTTTGTGGTTAATGCAGTCAAAGGCTTTAGTTAGATAACAGAAGA
Organism: Medauroidea extradentata; assembly: GCA_003012365.1. NCBI lineage: Eukaryota > Metazoa > Arthropoda > Insecta > Phasmatodea > Phasmatidae > Medauroidea > Medauroidea extradentata. The sequence continues at coordinate 26,399 of PNEQ01070890.1, forward strand.
TTCCTAAGACGTAATGTTTGTTATTTAATATTTGTAGTAAATTAGAAGTAACGTGAAATGCTGTATCAGCTGTTGACAAGCCTTTACGAAATCCAAACTGCAATGGTGACATTATATTGTAAGATTCAAAGTGCCTGTTTAATCTGAAATATATCATATTTTCCAAATTCTTTGAGAAAACAGGAAGGAGTGAAATGGGTCTATAATTTTCTTCGTTCTCTTTATCACTCTTTTTGTGTATTGGTTCCACAACTGCAAATTTGAGGCTATTAAGGAAATCTCCTGTATACAACATACGTACAATTACAGATGTCAGTAAGAGGAAAACTAATTAAGTCTGCACATTTTTTTAGAATTTTGCTATTTATTTCATTGAAACCGTGAGAGTGTTTTTGTTTTCACTATTTCCTGAGGTTAGGTACTAGTAATTTCTATTTTTGGCCAGCTGTAGACTGTATTTGTGAAAATATCTACTCAATATCTCATAAATTAGGTTCTTTCCCCACAAGTGAATCCACCATGAAAGTGAAATACTTATTAAACGTTTTTGCTACCATTTTTGGTGAATATACTTTATAGTCATCTTCTTTTAATGTTAGTCGTATACTGTTGGTATGATCTGTGTTTTTATTAAATTCTTTTTTAGTAACATCCCGAACGGTTTTAGTTTTTGATGACGTTATTTCTCTATCTATTTCCATACATTTGGAATGAATGATAACTTTATTTAAGTATTTTACAGTAATATTTGTAATAAATTTTATTATTGACACTGTAGGTGGTGCGATACTTATATACAACTCTCTCTTTTTATTACAAGAATTCTTTGTACCTTTTGTAACCATTGTTTAAATGAGTCCCTCTCAGGGTGTAGGCGAACAATAAGAAAGGACGTTTTCCAAATTTGATCCAAGGGGGGGGAGGTAAAGAGGGTTGTCAATGTTTCATGAATTGTCAATATAGTTCGAACCTGATGGCCTTTTATCATGACTTTTCCTACAATTAAATGCTCAAAAAATTAATATTAGGCAGTTTCTGAATTCTTCGAAACTCTACTAAGAGGGAGAAAAGAGGTGAAACATGCTATTGACTATTTCTCCATATCTAGTAAACTCTTCATGGTATAAAGTTGAAATTTTGCTTCAAAATTATAGTGAGGTAAATACCCGAAAAGTAATTTCAGGATTTTTAGAAATTTGACTACCGTTACATGAAAAAAGGGGGAAATCTGGTTTTTATGAATCATTTATATAAATGTAACAGAAAGGTTTATATTTGTGATTTTTACATCACTTGGATACTTAAACAAATGTCTAAGACCAGATCTCAAAATATTGTGAAATTTGATATTTTAGGGGTGGAAAGATGTGAAATGTATGTTATATTATACCTTTATATCTATCTAACTGTTTGAGTTATGAAAGTGATTTTAGCTTCAGGATGATGTTGCTTACATATATACCCAAAATACTATTTCATGATTCTGCTGAATTCAACCCGAAAGAGGTAAAAAGAACATAAACTGTGTTTTTGGTTCATAAATGATGTATATCGCCATTGACACCACTACACTTTTAGATATCAATGTGATTTATTGTTAAGGATGATGTTGGAATGCCTGAAAAGAAGTTTCATGGTTTTTTTTAATTTGACACCTGTAGAGGTGAATAATAGTGTAAGAGTATATCTTTGAACCAGCAAGCTACCATTATGTTTTTCAAGTCTACGGGCTGCCATTAAATATTCCAAAATGTGATGTAAGGTTTTTTTATATTTAGTTTCTAAGGGGTTTAGAAATGTGGAACGTGTTTTAGAAAAATTCCTCGATACTGATTATATCAGTCAAGATATAGAGCTGCTTATTATCACTTCGTCATGATAATTACATAAGTGGTCATAAATATAGTTAGGATATTTCTAAACTCAAACTCTCAGGGTTGAAGATTCATGTTTTTTTTTTTTTCAATGAATCATTGATTTAGCTGTGACTATGTGTTACCACCATAGTAATATTCAGTTCAATTTTGATACATATGCGATTGTCTTGGATACGTAATTATAATTTTTCGAAATTTGACGCCAATGGGGCAAAAGGATGTAAATTTTCTTTTAAATTTGCCAAAAATACCTTTATAATATGTTGGATTTTGAGTTTGTTTCAGAATGATGTAGGGTACATGTAAATACGTAAAGAAACGTTACATGAGTTATTTTACTGGATTAAACTTTCAAGGCCGACGATCAACAAGCAAGTATGACCAGCCAAAAATAATTTATATCAGAGTTACATTATGCAATTTGACGTCAGCCAAAGGGCCAGCATATGGGTTAAGCCCATAACGGCACAATTGTGCAACATCAACAAGGCTCAGGCCTCATTTTCAGACTCTCCCATAATTTTCCTGCAACCACGCAGTGTAATTTTGCATGTAATAGTGAGTGTAATTGTGTTTTCATTTCCAGCAGTGTACATCGAAGCACTGGGGACATGTAAACATGCCGCCATGCTTGTGCCCGAAAATCAACATGTTTTCAGTGTTTACTTTCATATTGCAGCAGACATTTAGAAACGAATAATTCAATATCAGCAAAATATGTAACCCCATTTATTATGTAATTTAGTGTGTGCATTTTTTATAAAATGTTAATATCAATCATTTAACATGCACGAGGTACCGGAAGTGTGTGAACCCCGTAGAGTGGCAAGGAGCCTTAGCGGCTGCCTTCCCCGGGCAGTTCGTCGTAGTCATCTGGATAGATGAGACAGCTGTCTGTTTGCACATCAACTTTTGCTTACTGATTGATAGTTTCAATAGTCTTCTTTAGTATACCGGTTCACCTTGCCCGCACATGTTACCAGACATCCCCATCGCAGTGAGAATCCCCTTAAACTAATAATTATTACCATTTTGGTACTTTTAAACTTAAAATTCGCATCGGCATTATCACCGCCACGTGGCTAGGGAATTCTGTATCGAGAGCCATCCAAGCTCATCATTCATTGTACGAGGCATAACACAATTATTGTTAATTATCATTCAGTGCATGCGTTGCTATCAATATTTTATATTTCAGTGTAATTTTGAGGGCATAATTCATGTTTTTGTGACCGACCATGTGCAGGTTACCATATCGCCATAGTGCTCCAGTGTTCCTATAAGCAGTGCATCTACCACTCATTTCATTATCATGCATTCATGCAAGTCACCTAGTGGAGAGCATCATTGTGTGTAAGGTGTGTTACGTGCCGTTCATCATACATCAGGCCTAACGCATTCCGGCGCACTTCGCGCACGACTACTAACACCACTTGTAGATCCCGACCACACTGTAACGTGTACGGGAACGGCTACCCTGAGGTCTGTTAGCTAAGAGAGCGCTCATTTCAAACAACATTATCTACGTCAGCTTCCAAGCGAACCTGACGGCCCACCCTAGCGTCTGCCAGATCCTCGCTGCTCAAGGAAGTGCATTTTCATATGCCGTAGAGTCATATCTGCTTCACATGGACCACATAACAACCACGTGCGATATACCGGCAGGTCAGTGTCATCGTGCAGAGACAGCCATCAAGTGTTAATACAGTAATCAAATATATCAGTGCTTTGCCAGGGTTTCATAACTACGCCTACCTCGTGCATGCATAAGTAATTATTTCTGGCACTGTGTAATTTGTGTCAATAAATCATACTGCGTTGAACCGTCATGTTACGTAATTTTCAACATCCTATATTCACAGTGTAACCTTCGTAGTGTATCAGGCGTACTGGGGGCCAACACTCAGTTATAACATAAGTCAGTATTCAGTTCCCACGTACCGGGTGGGATATCGAACACGCCGAACGTACCACACCCTGAGGCATAAGAGTCTCAAAGTGCAATACCTGGGGAGTATTGCTGGTGCCCTTTCATCATAACACATAGATACATAGCAGCAGCTTAGTTTGCTATCCCGATCCCACCTGACGGCGTTAAGTGGCTTTCCCAAGTGGGATCTAGCGTGTTCAGTTGTAACCAGAAACGTGAGGCATAGTGTGCAGTAGTCCGAACATACACTGCGCGCGTGAAATGGGGCATGCTGGATGTCGCCAGCTTGAGTTGTGTAGGCCGGGACAGTGACGTCACGCGGTCCTGCGCTCCAGCCATACTAACGCGTACTGCAGGAGGGCACATGCGTGACACCCTTCAGCAGGCCCTACCAACCACGTGGTACGAGATCGCGACAACAACGATGGACAACAAAACGCTAGTCAACAGTGATACGCCCATGGACAGATGTAGCAAGTGCACTCGCAACACACACATCAACCTACTGGACCACAACACCTGGGATGTGATCCTGTGCCAGTGTCTACCAGACAGCATGGACATACCAACCTCACCAATGCAACGATGCACACGAGAAGGGAGTGACGGCCAAGGTAAGCAGTGGGCGCAGTGTCAACAGTGTATCTATAGAGTACACACGCGATGCATAAGCTGTGACGAGTACGGGACATACCGGGACGGTGTTTTCAATTGTCACATGTGTAGGTCAGCTAACCTAGAATGGAAACCGAACATTGCAAAAATTTCGCCTAAAGTCTAGAAACGTTCAATATCTGGTAACACGTGTTCTATGCAGGGGCTGAGAGGGCAGGATCGAGCAGTGTTATTACCAATGTTTGCAGGAAATGAGGCGGAGGACCCACAAACATTCCTATCAGTATGCGAGTGTAAACTTAACAGAAACAGGGTTCACCCAGATGATTGGATAGAAGTAACGGCTAACATACTTCGCGGAGCAGCAGCTATGTGGTGGAGTTTAGCTCGAGAGTACCAGGTTACATGGGAGGCATTCTGCGCCAAACTACGTAACAGGTCGAGACCAGTACAGATCACATTCGCAACAGTGCTGATTTGTATCATGAGCAGCAGAAGGAGAAGGAAGGGATAGAGGAGTTCACACACCGCAAGGCGGCATTATTTGAGAGAGTGTATCCAGACAAACCAGTGGAACAAGTGCTAGAGATAGTTGTCACATTAGCATCACCAACCATCAGGCAATATCTCAGAATCATTTCCAGTCATACCATTGAACATTTCATCCGGGAGGCACGTGAGTACAAGTGAGATGTCAACGCAACCGCGCACCGCCGGGCGACCACGATACAGGGAAGTGGCGGACAACAACAGGCCAGACCACCCCCTGCCTCGACCATGCAGAGACAACCGCCAGCGCTACAACAACAACCGCGTGAGCCAAGCCAACGGAGACCAAGTGAACCATGTCTCTACTGCCCAAGGAGGATGTTCCATTGGCATAACGAGTCACCCAACAAAACACAACAACAGCAGGGTCTAGAGGCGGAGGTTAGCGACAAGGCATCCGCTCCAACCTCGTCACGAAAGGTAGCAAGCACGGGTGCCAAACTATACCGAGTGACAGAACAGGGAGCGCAAACCATGTGTATTAGAGTGGAACTAGAGAGGAGGACAGTCACCACATTAAGTAGATACAGCTGCAAGTCATAACTTTTTGCGCGAAGGCTTGCTATCACACGTCACCACAAGATACCCACCATGCCATTTACAATTTGCGACACGTAAGCAGGGCGGACAGACAACCAGCTTCGCATGTGTCAGCATAGGAGTGCGAGAACTGACCACCAGAGCAGAAGTGCTTAGTGTGCCGGACTTGTGCGAGGAACTGATATTAGGAATGCCATGGCTAAGAGACAACCATTCTATGATTGAGCCACACTTAGGACGGTTGCACATTGGAACCAAATGGCGCTGGACGATCTACACGTTTGGAGCAATGCAACCCACTCCCGCTCCACGGGTAGCGCTGGAGCAGTTCGACCTTGAGGTACCGCCACAACACCAGGCCGCAGTCCAACAGCTGCTGCAGCAGTACACCAAAGTGTTCAACCAGGAGCGGCCGCTGCACCGCACAACAGCCGCAGAGCACGCCATCCTGACCGTGCATGACGAGCCAGTGTACGACAAGCCACGGGACACGGGTATCTACTTCCACAACGTCATCAATACACAGGTGTGTGAAATGTTGAGTGAACATGACATTGAGCCCACCTACAGCTTGTACAACCCTTGCATCACCCTTGTGCTTAAGAAGACAGGGGAGTGGCATTTTTGTGTTGATGTTCGCCCACTCAACCAAGTCACAGTTGATTTACCACCACCAGTGCTCAACCTAAAAGACACATTAGCCACGTTAGGACCAGCCGCAGTGTTTTCAGCATTAGACATGAAGTCAGGTTATTAGCAAATACCGATCAGACAGCAGGATAGGGAAAAGACTGCTTTCATCACACTAGACGGGCGCAGATTTCAGTTTGTTGCTATGCCATTTGGGCTAAAGTGCGCACCCGCCACATTCCAGAAACTCATGGTTAAGGTGTTAGATGATTACATCAATAACTTCAAGGTAACATATCTAGATGAAGTACTAGTATGGTCACGTAATTGGGACGAACACCTGCAACACCTCAGCTTGATATTTGAGCGCTTAGAACAACATAGGCTTACGTGCAGCACGGTCAAATGTAAATTAGAAATGACAAAACTAGGGTTCCTAGGACATCATGTTACGTCGTATGGACATGAACTAGATAACGAACAATTCAGCAAAATTCAGGAAGCCGCAACACCCCGAACACATAAACAAGTCAGGAGATAATTTTGTCTAATTAATTGGCTACGAGAATTCATCCCAAAATTTGCATAGATCACCGCACCACTCACAGCAGTCCTAGCAGGCAACAAGAAGCTAGCGTGGACAGTAGAGGCAGAAGTCGCATTTAGGAACATCAAGGAGGCATTCAGAAATTGCAAACAGTTGGCACGATTCGATCCCACACTTCCAGTAGTCGTACAGACAGACGCAAGCCAGGAGGGGGTAGGCTCAGTACTGTACCAGACAGATGAAGCAGAGAGGCAACACGTACTTACCTATCACAGTACGAAGTTCGGAGCAACTGAGCGGAAGTATCATGTTAATGAACAGGAGTGCCTAGCCATTGTTCACGCCCTACGCAGGTACCACCCATATTTACAGGGTCGTCACTTCACCTTACGTACAAACAACAGATGCCTGGTATGGCTAAAAAATATGCATAATGGCAAGAGTAAGCTCGCCCGCTGGGCTCTAATGTTGCAGGAATATGATTTCACAGTAGAGCATGTGGCAGGAGAAGCGAATGAGCTCGCGGATGCTTTGTCACGCCACCCCAATGCCAACATAACAGTGCGCGATGAAGTGGAGTGGGAGGGAGTGTTACCACCAGAGAAAACCAGCTCTAGCAGGGGCAAGACGCCACCCACAGTACAACGCATCACAGTTACCAACCCTGACACATTGCCAGCATTCACAGCCAGAGACGTCATGCACACAGTGTTACAGAGCCAGATCACGTCACCAGAAATGGAAGGGTACCCTCAGAATTGCGCACAGCGCATAATGGATCGGTGGAGAGTGTTAGACGGGGGAAGGTAAGATACGTTTACCAGGCCCCAGAGAGCGCTGGAGAACATTCGTACCAACTACATGGAGGCAACTGGTGTTACAGTACGCACATGATAGTCAGACCGCAGGCCACCCCGGAGCAGAACAGACCAGGCGTAATGTTAGCAAGTATTTTCATTGGCCAGGCATGAGCAGAGATGCACGTACCTACGTCAGGGAGTGCATAGTTTGTAATACAAGAAAGCCAGGCGATCTGACGGGGGCGCACCACAGCAGCCACGCCATCCTACCACTGCATTCAAAACCATAGCATTGGACATCATGGGACCATAACCCCACACCAAAACAGACAAAAGATTTCTGTTGGTCATCAAAGATTTGTTCACCAAATGGGTAGAGGCATTTCCAGTGAGCAACACCAAGACAACCACCATTGCAAGCATCCTGGATACTGGATAATGGGACCCAATTCCCTGGCAAACGTTGGCGAGACCACTGCACTCGGCAGGTTGAACATCCAACCACACCCTCCTACCACCAGAGGGCAAATCCCACAGAGAGGAGGAACCAAGAGATCAACGTACAATTCAGAGTGAGGTTAGGGGAGGATCACACGAACTGGGCAGAACTGATCCCCTCCATCTTGTTCTGTATCCGCAATAGAGAGAATGCAGTAACCGGGAAAACACCAGCAGGGATGGTACAGGGACGAGAAATCAGACCAGCAGGAGCACCAGGAGGAGAGCAGATCATGACACCCGAACAAATCAATACACATCAGGCAGACATACATGAACAGGCTCGGGATCATCAAAAGGCATACGTAACCAAGTGGGTACCGACCAGTAAACACCCTCCTAAGAAGATAGAAGTAGGCATGCAGGTGTATGTACGCGAGAACCACTTGTCAGCAGCCAAAACCAACTTCTGTGCAGGCTTAGCACCCCGATGGCTGGGGCCAGTCAGGGTCACCAAGAAACTTAGTGAGAGTACCTACTTAGTAAACATCAGCAGGAGATGAGTAGCAAAGAAACACAGGGACGATTTCCGAATGGCAGGCAACAAAACAGACACAGAAAACACACCGCAACAACCAGCTGAGCAGGTCACAGTGCAGGAAGTAGAGGAGAACAACCACAGTCAGGTAGAACAGCAACCAGCCAGGAATAATAGTGAAATGACAACCCCATTCAAGGGATTACAACCTAACACTCATTCCACACCCCAAGGGAGCATACTTCAGTGCAACGGTAGTAGGGACACCAGTATCGGTGCATCACCGTTTCTAGGGTTCACCCCAGTAGGACACCGTAGCATAACCGAAGGATCCGACTTCAGAGGGTTCAGCCCAACCAGTACATGTAGTGAAGGCGCAAGTGCTGGGACCCAAACGAGGGAACCTGAGATGATACCACGGCGCATCATCCAAGCAGTCAGCAGGACAACTGTCAACGCGGCACTGCACCCATGTGGGCGCAAACGGTGTAGAGACCAGACGCAACAGAGGAGCCATCACTCCCACGATGGAGGCGAGTTGGGTAGCCCCCACGTCCATACCCTGTCTGCCCTGGAGCAGAGGCGCCAATTCAAACCCAGGCAGGTCAGAGAAGAGTGGAGGTTACTTGGCCGCGCCGTCATGGTCTCCGCAGGAGGGGTCGTTTGACGCCAGCCAAAGGGCCAGCGTATGGGTTACGTCCATAACAGCGCAATTGTGCAACATCAACGAGGCTCAGGTCTCATTTACAGACTCTTCCATAATTTTCCCACGTCCACACAGTGTAATTTTGCATGTAATAGTGAGTGTAATTGTGTTTTCATTTCCAGCAGTGTGCATCGAAGAACGGGGGACATGTAAACATGCCGCCATGCTTGTGCCCGAAAATCACCATGTTTTCAGTGTTTACTCTCATATTGCAGCAGACATTTAGAAACGCATCATTCAATATCAGCAAAATATGTAACACCATTTATTATGTAGGCCTAATTTAGTGTGTGCCATTTTCATAAAATGTTAATATCAATCATTTAACACGCATGAGGAACCGGAAGTGTGTGAACCCCGTAGCGTGGCAAGGAGCCTTAGCGGCTGCCTTACTCGTGGCAGTTCGTTGAAGTCGTCTGGAGAGATGAGACAGTAGTCCGTTTGCACATCAACTTTTGCTTACTGATTGTTAGTTTCAATAGTCTTCTTTAGTATACTGGTTTACCTTGCTCGCACACGTTACCAGACATCCCCACTGAATTGCGCTTCCGCTTAAACTAATAATTATTACCATTTTGGTACTTTTTAACTTAAAATCCGCTTCGGCATTATCACCGCCACGTGGCTAGGGAATTCTGTATCGAGAGCCATCCAAGCTCATCATTCATTATACGAGGCATAACACAATTATTGTTCATTATCATTCAGTGCATACGTTGCTATCAATATTTTATATTTCAGTGTAATTTTGAGGGCATAATTCATGTTTTTGTGACCGACCACGTGCAGGTTACCATATCGCCATAGTGCTCCAGTGTTCCTATAAGCAGTGCATCTACCACTCATTTCATTATCATGCATTCATGCAAGTCACCTAGTGGAGAGCATCATCGTGTGTAAGGTGTGTTTCGTGCTGTTCATCATACATCCGGCCTAATGAATTCCGCCACACTTCGCGCAGGACTACTAACACCACTTGTACAGCCCTATCACACTGTAACGTGCACGGGAACGGCTACCCTGTGGTCTGTTAGCTAAGAGAGCGCTCATTTCAAACAACATTATTTACGTCAGCTTCCAAGCGAACCTGACGGCCCACTCTAGCGTCTGCCAGATCCTCGCTGCTCAAGGAATTGCATTTTCATATGCCGTAGAGTCATATCTGCTTCACATGGACCACATAACAACCACGTGCAATATACCAGCAGGTCAGTGTCACCGCGCAGAGACAGCCATCACATGTTAATCCAGTAATCAAGTATAGCAGTGCTTTGCCAGGGTTGCATAACTACGTCTATCTCGTGCGTTCATAAGTAATTATTTCTGGCACTGTGTAATTTGTGTCAATAAATCATACTGCGTTGAACCGTCATGTTACGTAATTTTCAACATCCTATATTCACAGTGTAACCTTTGTAGTGTATCAGGCCTACTGGGGGCCAACACTCAGTTATAACATAAGTCAGCATTCAGTTCCAACGTACCAGGTGGGATATCGAACACGCCGAACGTACCACACCCTGAGGCATAAGAATCTCGAAGTGCAATACCTGGGGAGTATTGCTGGTGCCCCTTCATCATAACACATTGATACATAGCAGCAGCTTTGTTCGCTATCCCGATCCCACCTGACATTGTTTAATTACATTGAGACGTATTGTTGTACAACCTAACTAGAGGAGGAAATTTATTTATTTTTTCATGAATACGTTCGACACTAAGTAGTGTATTTGTTCATAGTTATAGTTTATGGTTCGGGAGGTTCTGAGCTTCAATTCAGTGTGAGACTGTGCAAATGTGGAAGTCTGACGGTTAAGAACTTCAAGGCTTATGAAATCAGTTTCATTTCAATGAAGTCATCCGAAGGTGTAAAAAGAGATGAAGCAGTCCACTAAGCCCTGAAGTTCTTTGATAGCATCAGCAAACACGTCATACCATCTCACAAGATTATCCTCATGGTTGGGGCACCAGTAATATTTCTGCAAAAACCTAACCTGCCAAAATTCCCTAATGAAATACTGTAAGCTAAAAATGAATGTTTCGCACTGTTATCATTGGTTGTGCCTGGGAGGAATCAGTCTTCATACCACGCATAATACATTTAGGCTATAATCTGTGAGTGAGTGAAGAGATTTTGGTCGGCACTTAAGGTTGTTCAAGTGGGGAAAAAACATAATTTTATACTTGTATGAAATAGTGTTAGTTTTGTACACATTACTTGAGAGTACACATACTTCTAACGGAAAAAAATTAGCTCATATAGTTTTCCCGTAATGGCACTTCAAAGTCAAAATTTGCGTGTTTTTACTTCATACAAATCTTGAAAACCAGATAACATAATGAA
>PNEQ01070891.1:0-37913 GCA_003012365.1 Medauroidea extradentata
AGGTGAGTGCATGAATGATCAATTTAAATTAGTAATTTGTAAATAAATTGAACTCAAAATACTTCAAACAATTGCTCTTTATAATTTTTTTTAAATTTTTAAACTGAGATTCGGATTCGAGGGGTGGATTCGAAGAACACTTAGGTATTCGGATTCGAGATTCGGATTCAAAAAATTTGGGATTCGACCCATCACTAATCAAAATGTTTCTCTGCATAGTCATCAATTTTATGATATTCATTCCTAACCTAGCACACAAAACTCAGCCATTACGTGTATTGTGACAGGAAACACAATTATGTGAAAAGCTAGGATTGATGGAGGAAAAACTTGACAACCCAAGGTAGTTCTTTATCAAATGAATGTGAAAATGAGAATGCTAGCAAATGCTTCCTCATACGGAATTGGAAGAGCATTAGAACAGCACCAGTAAGTATAATGGAGATTGGTTGCATCTGGGTATCAAAGCCTCAGTGAAGCTGGCGATTACTTGGTGATGTGAAAAATTCTGAGAACATAAAATCTTGACAGAACACAAACTGCTATCTTCATTGTTAATCACAACAGCACTGACCAGACTAACCGCTAAGACTGCAGACTAATATGTTTCACCTAAAACATTATTTGTGCCAGACACAGTATCACGAGCTTCAATTGACCATGCTCTGAAAAACAATCTGGATGTTATAGAAGAGAAGTTAATTGTAGGGGTGGTAATTAAATAGATTTCTTTTTCTGACAGTACATTGCAGCAAATTAACACCAGTAGAAGAGAGTGTTATGCCAACCCCTGAAGAACTGTTTCCTACAGTACTACAGTAAATACTTGAAAGTTCTGGAAAATCTAAAGGCAACATACAACCAATGGCCCATTGTTAAATAATTGTGCATTTTGCCTACAATAATGATTACATTATGGATGTTATTTAAAAATTTTAGTACTTTCAACTTTTTATTTAAAGTTGCCTATAACACGGCTTATTTTCTACATGTAACGACAAAATGAGAATAAATTATGAAATAAAGAGATGTACACAATGCATGGAATATGAGAGGGTTTAGGGGTTTAAAAGCCTCTGAGACATCAAAATATTGTAATTGTTTTGCATCCATACAATTTGAATTTCATTCCATGTAATCTGTTATGTCATTGTAACAATGTTTCTTAATTCTTATTTCAGAAAATTCAAACACAAAAATTAATAATATTGTCTGCAAATTGACAATTCGAACCATCCACAACTTAAGACTCCCTCCTCCCCTTCGCCACATGTTACCTTCAACAGGATAGCTCTGCTGTCATGAAGAATGTTGCATGTTTCAGGACGTTGTGAACGTGACAGTACATTGAGGGAAGCTCTACCCAGGCAACATCACAGTCGTCACTCTGCGCGCCTAGACAACACTCTCGACAGGTTGTCTGGAATCTGACTTCTTGCCTTATGGGGAGCCTTTGGTATGTTTCCTTCTCTCGTTCACTGTAACATAATGCCTTTCAACATATACATTGTAGAGGAACTATTATTACCAAAACGATAAGTATTATATAACCTAAACTTAGTTCCAAGCCGAAAGTACTTTCTAGAGAGCAAAGTTGTTTGTGTTTACAGAAAACATTGTACAGAAATTAAACATCAATTTTGAACATCTTCAGCATTACCGGTTGCTTTAAAACTCTCATTTGGGCTGAACTTTAAAGTGGAGAGATATTGGTTAGACTGAAACACTACGATTTGAAATTACTATGTATAACATATGTGGAGGTTACACGTTGGAGAGCACCACACACTTGATTTGGAAGAATGCTGAACTGGGAACTCGAAGGTGTCTACCGAGCACTGAGGGATTACGTGACTATGCAGCACTATATTGGATAACAAACAATCTCCAACACTGGTGATTATAAAGCAACGGCAGAATGAGAGGGTTGGAGAAACAGAATTGCCCCGAGAAAATCCGCCTACTAACTGTTACGTCCATCATGTTTCCCACATGTGAAAACCAGCAGCGCCGCTACAGGCAATAAAATCCACATCAACAGGCAAAGAAGAATGTTTCTTCACAAGGAAGTAAGATCTTTATTAGTACAGTAGATCCCAAATTTTACGAGGTAGCAACTTACAATATACTCGGGGCCCGTTAGGCCTAACCCCCATTTCACGAATACTGGAATTTACGAGGCAGCGATTTTAAGAGGTAATTCTCAGGCACCGTGAGGCTTCATAAAATCTATTAAAGTTGCTTTAAATTTTTTATAAATTTTTTGCATCAAAGTATGACATGCTCCAGAGCATATACCAGTAGGCTTACATTTCCTACCTTTGTCTTAATGTTGTTTATGGTGTGATCTACCAAAGAACTTTAAACATCCAGGAATGTTTTTGCTTGCAGTAGTTTCAGAGACAGAAAACAATTCATTTTGAATGCAATCACGAAACTTGTGGAAGCGATTCATACCTGCTTTGTCTCTTCTCTCAGCAACCGGACCTTTGTTCTTTTTTCACGATTTTTAAAGGTTATAAATAATTATTGTGAAATATAACTTCAACAGTGAAACATGTGTGTGTGTTGTAATTCCAGTATGTAGTGTGTGGAGTCTCAGACTCCATTATTCTCCGCACTCACCTGAAGTGTGAATGTTGGTCTAATGCAAACTCAAGGGTGTATTGGGAGCTCCGGTACCCCAAGTGTCCAGTTCATCAACATCCCTTTTGCGTAAGTGTAGGGATTCACAGAACATAACTTTACAGCCAGCCTCCCCTGAGGTCTCAAGGAAACTACACGTAACTTAGAAAATCACAACTTAGAACAGTCATAACAGAATTCTCAAAAAAAAAAATCCACATTATACAGAATCAGTGTGCGAATCAATCGAGGAGATGGAAGGAAATTCCTCTTCCTGCAATTATTTTACCCTGGCTTATGTTATGAAAATTCTTTCCCTGCCAGGAATAGTGATTTCTCTCCCTGAAAAATTATCTAGGAATTTTTAAAATTTTGTACGCAGAGTGCCAGCCTGGCCATTGGCTAGCAGGTATTTTACATTGCAGGACTTAAATTCAAAAGTGCATTTTATGAAAATAAATTGTGTAGTAAATGGGTTAGATAGTAATGCGTTATTTTATTTCATTTACTTAGCATGATTTTAACATGCAATAGGCGTACGTGCAATTTGTTTTGAATTAGGAATTTACCCGAATAGTGTCAAAATGTACTTTTTATTGCCCTTTATTGTAAATAAACTTTTACACCATTTGTTTGAATTTTGTTAGAGGTAGTCGAGTTGCTAGTATTGGCAACTGAATGGATAGAGGGGAATCTCTTTGCAAAAGACAATCCACACATAAATAAATCATCAAACATATCCTCTTCATTAAATTAGACGTGTTTCTGAAACTGGATGAAGTAATGAGTAGAAATGTAATTGCAAGATGTACAACAGTGTGTGCACGTGCGTGTGTGTGTATGCGTGAATGTGTGTGTTTCCTTTGTTCAACTGTCATAAGTACTGAAAAGAATTTGTGGTCCTAAATCTGAAGGAATTTATAATGATTTATTGGAGACTGTCAGTAGGCCTCCAGTTTGTTTATTCCGAATTTACATGTGACTTGCAACTTATACTTCTAAAATTGATGTTTCAGACAAAATTTGTTTATTTCTAATAAATGTTTTTGTTCGTTCCCAGAAAACTTTCTTGTGGTCCAAAATTGTATCTCTTTATGTTCAAAGCATTTTAATCAATAATAAATATAGGTTAGTGTTTTGTTTTCAGTGCTCAGTAAACTCTAATGTGTATAATGTCTGTAAAGATGTGATTTGTACTACGATAAGCAGCAAACAATAGTAGTGTCCTTTGGTATAGGAGCCCAAACAAATCTAGCTAAAATGACCACATCAAATAGGCCTATATCAGAATTGTGTATGTGTATTGTCACGTCTGGAAATGTTAAAAATTTTACTTTTTAAGTTTTAGAAATTTTTCTGTTCTTTTGTTTGGCTGTGCACCTCAGGGGCCTTGTAAGTTTAGCAACTGATGGACGTTGTTTGTGCAACTCCATGCTGACTTTGATGGGCGATGAGCTAGTTTCGTGCAGTGCGAGCTAAAACTCATATTTCAGTCAATGTGCTGCTTTGGTTTGCTCAACATGGGTTGTCTGCTGTGAAAAGTTGGGTGTCATAGCGAATGGATAGCTACCAATTGCCCTAGTGGATTATTGAGGTCAGCAGGACGAGTCGACTTTCGGTGGGCAGACTAGTTTTAGAGTAGTTCTTCTTGGTTCATGGGGGAGTCTTGTCACGGCAGCCATGCAGTAAAGACGTAGGTGAAGCTGTCGTCCGACTAGGGTGGGCGTCTCTTACCTTAGGCTTGGGTAAAATCCTGGAAGGCCTATGTTTAGGGTCGCGATGCCGGGTGTCGAAGACAAGAGCCATGTTCTGTGAGGTCAGAGGCCCTAGGTGAAGGTTGGGTGATCTGCGACCTGAAGTTGCTTTTGAGATGGTCGAGGAAGAAGTCGGTGTCAAAATACATAAGTATTTGTAGTTTATTAAGTTTATCATCTTAATATATAAAATGAAGTGTCCTGACACACTCACTCACTCATCAACGCATAGCCCAAAGCGCTGGACCTAGAACCATGAAATTTTGAGGGAAGCTTCCCCTTGGCCGGTAAACACCCACTAAGAGTGGATTTTTCGAAATTCGAAAATTAAGGGGGTTAAAAGGGGTTCCGAAGAAACGTCGATAGAGCTCAAACCCAATGGCCTATCAGTGTAATTTTTACTTTAATAGGACACTCAAAAATGCAAATCAGCCATTTTAAGGATTTTTGGAATTTCAATGTTTAAGGGGGTGATAAGACCATAAATGTCTTTCCGATTAACTATCAATATCTATCAAACCCTTCGGGACAGAGTGTTGAAATGCAATTCAAAATGTTGCTTACGTAAATACCCAAAAAGTAGTTTTAGGATTTTTTAAAATTCGATCCCCAAGCAGTAAAAACGGCCAAAAAGTGTTTTTTTTTTTTTTTTTATGAATTGTCTATATTACTGAAACACAATTGACTATCGTCGTGATTTTTACTTCAATTGGTTACGTATAAAAATATCTATGACAGGAGTCAAAGACGTTTCGAAATTCTTTAATTAAGGGGGTGATAATACGTGAAATGTGTTTTCGATTATTCCTCTATATCTATCAAACCAATCGAGATATTGAAGTGCTCGTTGCTTTACATTGACGCTTTTGTAAATATCTCATATACCATTAAATATATTATCTGAATTCAGTCCCAAAGAGGTTAAAAAAAAGGTAAAATGTACTTTCGATTCACAATTGATGTATATGGATTCCATTTTTATATAGTGACGTGATTTTTGTTTAAGATTGATGCTTTCTCAAATACCTGAAAAGTAATTTCACAAATTTTCGAAATTCCCTACCTAAGGACGTGAAAAGGGGTGAAAAATGATTGTGTTTTTGATTAATTGTTGCTATATATTGAACCCAACAGGCTAATGCCGTGTTCTTCACATCCAAGAGACACCAGTTTAGCATTCTAAAACGTGATTCAAGGGTTTTTTGATATTTACTCTCTTAGGGGGTGAAAAGACCTGTAATGTGTTTTAGATAAATCCTCGATATCTATCGAACCCATCGAGATATACAGTTAATTTTAATTTCAGGATAATGATTACAAAATTATCGCAAAATAGTTTTTAGATTTTTCGAAATTCGAACTTTCAGTACTGTGCAGGGGTCATTCGTGTTTTTTAATACATGATAAATTTTGATTCGACTAAACGGGCTACCGTCGTGATTGGCACTTCAATGGAATACTTATACAAATGTCTAAGATGTGAAATTAAAGTATTTTGAAATCCTACACCCAAAAGGGTGAAAAAGCACAAAGTTTGTTTTCCATCAACCCATGATATCAATCTAACCAGTAGAGATATTGAGGTGTTGTTCGTGTCAGAGTGATGCCTACATAAGTATTTTAAAAAAATTATATGTAAGTTTTTTTACTTTATGAGATAACTTGATTATTAAAAATAAAACTAAGTTCGTGAACTTTCAAGGCAGATGATCCGAAAAGCAAGTAGGACCAGCGAGAAATAAATTATACAGGAGTTCATGCTACAGAAACATATTGAGACGTGATATTGTGCAATCTCTTTAGACCAGGACACAAATAATTTCTTTTTTAAGTTAAATTTTTTTTCATAAATTATTTCGACGTTACGTGAAGCTCAGGTCTACATTCCGGGAGGTTCTGGTTTCGAGTTCCGTTAAAAGCTGAGTGCGAACGTTCAATTCTGACACACAAAAACTGCAAAGCAGATCGAATTAGTGCAGTTTGCATGTAGTTAGTTAAAAGTGGTAAAATGGATTATGCAGCTCACTTTCCACTTACGGTAAGTCCCTCGACAACACCAGCTCACATAATCCCAAGGTTGGGGCACCAAATTCGTTTCCGCAAAACCTTTTCACACCAAAACTTTCTACTGGCGTTAAACTTCAAGTAAATATTTTAAATATACGTAATAGAGGGCACCATCGCCAATGGTTATGCACAGGGTAAATCATACGTTTATCGTTTGATTAATATCTTGCATTTAAGAGTCTATAACTACCCCACAACGTCAACTTTGAAGTGATATATGTAAATAAGGCCCAGGTGAAGTCGCTGTTAGTGGCAGGGACAAACTTAAGACTGATTTTCGCGTGAACAGCTATAGCTACTTTTTTTGCTGCAAAGTTAGCTCAACTTGCAAGTTTGTCATTCTAACACTTGATGACTGAAGTACCAATCTGGTGTTCAAAGAGGTTTTTTTCAATAAAAGTAAATACTATCAGTTATAAATAATACTCGCGAGCAAAGCTGCGGGGGACTGCTAGTAAGTTATATTTCCTAAGTTTTGTTAGATTTAGGGCTGGTTTCACCAACCTCTGTTAAGCATTTAACATTTGTTAAAGAGGATTAACAGAATATTTAACATATTAAATTGTCTCTTGATCCTCTTTAACAAATGTTAAATGCTTAACAGAGGTTGGTGAAACCAGCCCTTAAAGAATTACTTTAGATTTTATGTTTGAGATTTAATAGCCGCGCCCGCCGCTTTGGTTCAGTTGTGCCAACATTACTTTTTTAAGAATTTCCTCAGTCTAAATGCTTCTCGCAATCATTTGCAATTTAATGTAATTGGTTAATTGAATGTTGTTAACGAATTGTTCTAGACATAGTTTCCGATTCTTAAAGATAACTTTTGTTAAGCAGTAAAATTTATAATTTATTAATGACCTCATCTATTTAATTAATTATGTTTCATAAATTCTAGTCATCTTTCAATAATGTCTGTTAATTCTCTGTGGTCTCTTGTATAATTTTTTTCTGTTTTTTATTAAATTTTGTTTAATAGGTACTTGTTTTCTAAAAGCGTCCATTTCTACTACTTTATTTCTTTTTTCGGCTGGGATTACTCTGTTCCCTTATTGAGTTACATTTTTTTTGTACAAATAATCAATTCTTAGAACAAGTCCCTATTGGAGTTAAATACTAATTTTATTTTATTGACAAAAGGTGAAAAACCCATAGAGAGGACTAGAGATCTCTTGCCTCCCACCAAGGCGATCTGGCCTCGATCCCCGCCATAGTAGGCCCCAGATTTTCACATTTGGGAATTGTGCCGGATGATGTCGCTGGCCAGCAGGTTTCCTTCGATCTCCTATTTCCTCCGCTCTTCACATTCCGGTGCTTCTCCATTGTAGGACCTCATCCCATGTCATCCTATAAGCACACATATCATAAGTCTGCATCCGGGATGCGATATCCTGGCTCTCTTGTACCCTTTCTATACAATATTCTTTTACAATAAAACCCTGTTAAGACATTTGTGATGGAATAGGAGGAATTGAAGGAATTGAAAACTCCTTAAAAGGGTTCAATTTTAGCAGGAAACTTCTTAAGTGTGTCTCACTGTCTTAACTCTTAAAATACACTAACACTCTGATTAGGACAGAAAATACTTAGACTACCATCTACACAGAGTGTAGCCCTCTTTAAAAAGTGAAATTAGAACTGATCTGTGAAATGTAGAGAAATGTTGCTGGTTAGGTACGTGATTTTGAGGTACTGTACACTGATACTGAAGAGAACAAAGGTGGAACCGATCACCTATTAATGAAGAAGTCTTCAATGCTTATACAAAAGAGCACTCACCAAATAAACAGAAAAAAAAATTACACATATTACTTCCTCAATATTTTACAGGATTAAGGCATGTTGAAATTCTCGGAAACCCTAGCTCTGCAGCGAGTGCAAGGTATGCAGAGATAACTTTTGCCAGTTTGCTTTAATTCGCTTCAGATTTTGTGCTTATATTGCAAGCTGGGTATCAGTGTATATACGTATATGAGTTTACTCTCACATTGCACAACAAACATCTAGGGCTTAGGTGTTATTGGTGTAGGAACGTCGTCATGGTGGCCTTGTGAGAGACAGTCGTGATCAGTCGTGACTAGATAATACATACGGCATGCATGGTGCAGACACACGTTCTGTGTCTCTGAACGGCAAGGCAGTGGGCATGCACCGAGTGACTTGTCGAGTCCACACCAAGTATACCACCCTTCCATTTTTCAGGAGGCCACTCTTGTGGAGACATGTGACGGGACAGCGAAGAGATCTTGGTCAAAGGCAAGCTAAATTGCATCGCCCTCCTGATAGTGAATGTAAATGTGCCCTATAAAGTACATGAAAATATGTCATATTCTACTTCTGCATCTTGACATTGATAACTGGCAGACTGCCCAAATGGGAGTTAGCGCAGCCTACCGCAGACACTGTTGCTTGCGGCTGGATCTAGCATCGTAGTGGACAGGGCAGACGACCAGCAGAGTAGATACTGGAGCGAGAACTGCATCTTGAATGGAAAGGACATATCGTGTGACATCAGCATACTCAGGTGGAGCTCCGCAGGGTTCTTACGGTCCTGGAAAGTCCTGGAACTTTGACCATGTCCTTAAAAGGCCTTGAGAAGTCCTTGATTTAATCCAGTCCCTGAAAAGTCCTTGAATTTTTGGGTTTACTTAACTAATATTCTAGCTATTTTCTTAACATTAATCCTTTCTCAGAAATATGAAACCATATTTTGTCTACACATTATTTCTGTAATATAATTTATCTGATGATAAACACACATTTTGCTGTGTCTGTGAAATTTATACACTTTCTGGCATACCACAGCACGTTAAATTACGCTTAGTGGTTTTTTATGTGATAGCTATAAGTAGTAATCTGCATCTGCTAGAGTTTAGTGGCAAAGTTTATTTGGAAGAGAAGAGATGCAAAAAAGGAAACTAAAGAACTTAGAAAAGGAAAAGTGACCCATACGAAATGCAGTATTTAGTAGAGTATTAAAAAATAAATTATGCGTCAGGTATGAGAGAAGCTAGCATGCAGTGCATGCCTCAGAGCAGATTGTCTCCCACGTTTCTCAAGTCAAAAGTTGCCCGACCACTTCCGAAGCTGTGTTACGTACCAACGATCTCGCACTGTAAGTTGCGCAGTTAGTGACCGACGATATTTCACTACGCTTACTAATTTTGTATTTATTCAGTTACAGTATGTAATTTGTGGTAATTTTAATACCTTTAATTGTTTAATTGAAATAAAATACTCTATTGTGTGCTAATACTTAAGCAGAAGCATGACATCAGCCCTATTTGTTTACATTAGAACCGGAAACAAACTGAATTTTTTTTAAATTAAATATTTCTCTTTAAAAATTACTTATTTTGTGATTCAGTGTAATTTATTTTCATGAACCTTTTTAATAATAAATATGAAGGAGTTTCGTTAAATATGAAGGTGTTAATTTTAAATTAAATTGAAAAATTCTGGTAAATTTACTACTGGTGAACTTTAGTTCTAGGGGATGGGGGTCTGCGGCGGGCGTGAAGAAACCATAATAGATATGTTGCAAATAAAACCTTAAACATTCAAATAAAAATTTGGCGTATCGAATGCAGTTTACTGCGGTCCTTGAAATATTAGTAGACAGTCATTGAACAGTCCTTGGATTTTAATTGTATGTTGCTGTAAGAACCCTGGCTCCGAGATGTCACCACTAGCTCCACACCTCTTCGAGCAGCTATGTAACCATATTGTTGCGCTAACTGAATGCTGGCCAAGCTAAAGAAGTCTATAAGTAACGCATCACCTGTGAGGTTTTAGAAAGCCACCGTTACGTAGTGCTGTTATTTGCAGGCCACACTGTAGTGTTTCTGTCCGTTTCTTCTCCGAACCTTCAGATCAGCATGTTCGGGGTTCAATTCCTGAGGGGTAATGTTGTTTTCAACTGGTTTTAAGGTGGCCACCTGATTGGATGTAAAGTGGAACCCTGTTATAACACCTCTGAAAGGAATATAAAAATGTCATTGTAATAATAAGGAAAACCTTATAACATGGTAATTTTACATTATAAAATAGTTTTGGGGTTAATTGATGGCAGTCTTATAACCAGGAAAATGTTATAAGAAGAGATGTTATAGCAGAGTTCTATTGTATTTTGCACGTTCGAGACATAACAGTGTGAAAGTATTAAGAACCAATGTGCACGCACATCGCACCACCCCGTAATCCTTTAAATGCAAGTCACTGAACTGGTGCGCACTCTTCTCGCAGACAAGTCACCTCTATCAGACTTACAGCGCTGACCCTATCAGTTCATGACGTAAATATTACAGATAAAGATGTATTGTACCCGCCTATACCTTCTAAAATATTCTGCACCAAGATATTTGAACCTAAAAAGACAGCAAAACGTCTATTTTTGGAAGTGAGGAAATAGAGTAGTGAGTAGTGGTGAACTTGAAATGAGTATACACACATGTAACATTCTTTAAATAATCACGTAAGCACCAAAACTCTGCAGTCAAAGCAGAGTGCCACCTTAATAAGCCGTGTCCGTTTTGCAATTCATCTGGCGACTGACCTATGGCCTCATTTCTAGTTCTTTCTAGTCAAGAACAATGTGTCAGTGGGAATCCCACGACATAAGCCTCAGCTGTATTGTCCAACTCCTCTGGGATTTGCCCTAGGATGGTAAACGGCGATGGCAGAATAGTCAGGCCATTCGCCTCTCACCAAGGTGATCTGGGTTCGATTCCCTGTGGGGTCATCCCTGGGTTTTCACATGTGGGAATCGTGCCAGACTCTGCCGCTGGTCGGTGAGCTTTCTCTGGGATCTCCCGTTTACCCCGCCCATTCATTTCAGCGCTGCTCCATACCACCTAATGTCACCCCTCGCCAGCGCTAAAGACCTCGATGTTAAAGCTGACTACGACCTCTCACTCATCCTCATTGTGTAGTGGGTTACTCATCAGTCTGCGCAGTAAATTTTCCACTTTCACTCAGCAAACCAAGACATTTTGTCATATAGAATAACGTAAGAGATCCCCACTTCAGGAATAAGTTACTTGCTAAGACTTTCATTCACCACGTTTTTCAGACGTGTGCTAGACAACGGACACATTTTGCACTATCTAATGTAAAGGTAAAAGCACTTTAAAAACATAGTAATCACAGTATATCTTGTAACAACTGTTTAGACATTTTTACCATCAGGGGCATCATTTCAAATTTTTCTTTGGGTAAGGGGGGGGGGGGGGGGTTGGATTTTTTTTTTTTCAGCGACAGTGACCTTGTTTCATCTTTTCTATTAATTAAGTATTAATAAATTAGAAACTTTAATAATAAAACTTCAGTTTTATGTGCTTCAGTTAGGATTATTTAAATAACAAAATACAAAAAATATATTTTATACACTTAAAATTCTAAATTCAGGGTCGGGGGACATGCCACCCCCCATTGCCCCCTAAATGATGCCCCTGTTTACCATACAAGAACATAAATTTAAAATAATATAACACACATATTCATCAATATATAGGTATAACAGTGACATACAAGTTGGCGGTATGCGGGAAATTGCATTTTCGACATACAATGTTGCAGTCCATCTCCATTGAGTGTGTCACTTGTACAAGAAATAGGATCACAAAGTTGATATAGTATCATGGGTTTTTGTCTGTGCTGACTTCTAAAAAATATGCATATAAATGTTTTAAGAATTTATTATTAGAATTATTTATTATTAATAGAATGATACTTACAAAGGTGGCACAACAGTAATATAATCTTGATTTGGGAGGACCCGGGTTTGAATTCCATCTCCGGCCATCCTGATTTTGATTCTCCATAGTTTCCCAAACTCTCTCCTTGATTTTCCATAGTTTCCCGAAATCTCTCCAGGTGAATGCTGATATAGTTCCTTAACAAAGACAATACTCAGTTAGTCTCTATTAGTTCCTTTCTTTGCATTAAATTGTGTGTCTAACGACCTCGCTGAATGTACATGTGTCAAATGTACCACATAGTTTGAAAGTGTACGTGATGTACCAGTAACTGATATATGCTTACAGCAACAGTGCCTTGCTGACAGCCACCAGTCCCTCACAACTCCACCGCTCAGCTGTCTCTGACGCAACGATGTCCCGCAGACCTACGAGAGCAGACTGCCGTCCTGCGGAGGTGAGGCTACATCAACCTCGTTAAAACACACAGGTTTGCTCAATCACTGCACGGCATAAGGCAAAGTAATGGTCCAAATGTACAGTCATCAGCTACACAGCAGCCTGACTGAGTATTGAAAAGTGTTGTAATTGGCTAGAAATACTTTCCATATAAGCTATTAAATGTGTTCCCAGTGTACAGATCCAAGAAAAGAAACCACATTTCTGAGATGGGTTGTCGAGTACTTACGAACATTGAACACAACAGAAACACCGTTTTGAGATTTCCAACATACAAGCTAAAATCTAGTTCCGTAAACAGGGATGGGTTCAGTCCTGCAAGGTGATGTTTGCCTACTCGAAATTTTGGTTTTTGTGTTGTTTAGTAAAGAAAGTTTCAAAATTTAAATAGCTGTATAAATATAATATTTTAAGCACTCGTCTCCAATAATTTATTTCTTCGCCAAATGCCCCCAGTACTAACAAGTTGAGTGAGACAGTCACCCCGCAGGCAAAGGTAACTCAGTTTTACGGTACCCAGATTGACACCAAATTATTTAACAGCCGTACAATTTACGTTGCTACAAATTTTCAACAAAAGAATGGGCATGGTCACAGATTGTGAAACTGCAGAAATACTGTGCTCCAGTTCTGCATCTTGCATGTAGGAGCAGTGAGGCATCAGAGATTTCACGTCAGTGTCATGCTTATTGCTTCTTCACTTCTGAACTACTAACGTATAAAACAACTCCACCTCGGGGTTCCCTTAGCAAAAAAATATTGTATATCTAATTTGGTTTAACTTTATTGATTACAGTAATATGAATACGAGTTTCAATCTGGCTCGAGGACAAATAGTGACCTACAACTCTTCTTGTTAACAGTCAAGTACAGTACTGTGTAAAAACTGACATCAATGTAAAATTATTATAATTTTAATACTAGTGGTAGTAGGCATCAATATTTGGTTTGCTCAGTACCAGATCTTTGAAAATGCTCAATTTAACCTTTAATAACCTGATCATCACTTGAAGCAACTTGCTATTCCCGATGTCCTTGCAAATGCTTCACATTAACCAGACCTGCTCCAGTTTTAAAAGGGGGGCATGATGGTGAAGCTGTCAGACCACTCGTCTCCCTCCAAGACAATCTGGGTTCATTTTTACACAAGGTCGCTCCCGATTTTTACAAGTGGAAAGTGGCAGATGCTGTAGGTGCTGCATTGTAAGTTGAACCTTTTAGAAATGCAACTGTCGCAAAAATGGCACTGAAAATAGGTAGTACGCTTAGTAGTACTGTACAACCAATAAAAAAATACCATCAAGAAAAAATAATCAGTATCTTTTAAATAACTGCAAGGTACGAAAAATGCAATTTTCTGTGCCATTTGTCAAAATGTACACTTAAGGTTGAACTTACAACGTGGCACCTGTAGATCTGACTAACATGCTTGTAGGATCATCCCACATACCATGCATTCCAGCATTTCATCATATCCCGTACCCTCACCAGAGCTCATGACCACTCTTGTGTTGAACAAATCTTTCGTCTCTTCCTTCACTTATAAATACAATTGAAAGTTTTTGATATAACGAACAGATAAACTTTAAACAACAATGTCTGAAGCGAAGCGACGTTGACTACGCACATTAATTAATATGTATAGGTCTATTTACTCTGATGAAGCTAGTATATTCAAGGTGATTCTTTACCTGATTCTTCCAAAAATATTTGCGTTATTAGCTGTAACATGTAGATTCACTTTGTATTACTTTCTTTTTCAGATTCACAGTACCAAAAAAGGAATTCAACAAACGTACTACGAATCAGTCTGTTCAGCATTCAAACTTGTTGGGTGTAACATCATTATTACAACAGCATCACAATTTCTACAGCATATACAACAGAGAAAAATGTGGCATCACTATAACCAATGGCATGTTATAAGAACAAAAATAAATAAATATTTTGCAGTATAATTGTTTATCTTATTCTCTGTAATACTTGTGTTACCTCTATACATTTCAACTGGAGCAGACCTTTATGTCACCGTAGACTTCCTGTATATTTTCTGCAACCTATAAAATTACAGGTACTTAAATTATAATTTACTTAACAAAATTAGTTTTCCTGCACGTCATTTAACATTTTGAACTTACTTCCCCAACTACTACAATATAGTATTATCTGCTGTGTTCTTGAGGCCACAGTGGCAGACTGGACAGATCACTCTACTCCCACCAAGGCGATCAAGTCTAGATTCCCGGCGATGACTTTCCCTGCTCCTTCATTCCAGCAGTGCTCCATACTCACGTCATGTCACTCCTCACCAGCACTAAGACCAAGATGTTAAGCACTGACCAAAATCTCTTCACTCACTCTACTGTATTTTTTGTGGCGACTTTGGGAATAATATTTTATTTACTTACAAATGTTTTTCTGAATAATTCTTTTAACCAGATTTGTTGACAAAAATATTCTTATAAGGTGTCCTTAAATACGTAATTACATATAATCCATTCAATAAATGCATTATTGATTATTGCAAAGTGACACCAGCACAATACTTCCACCACTACACACATAGCCTATTCCATTTTTAATCTACAACCTATACATACTCTGACACAATGAACGTAACACAGACATTAACTATACTTTATTTTATACATTTCTCCTGTTTATGACAAAACCAAAAAAAATGCAAGTTGGATTATTTTCTAAGCTAACACTAGTAGAACCACAATTTTACCAACTCTGATTTAACGAAACCTTGATTTAGCGACAATATTGTCTTTAACTGTCGACTGAGTTTCACTATTTAACGAGATCAGAACTTACTAAACACCAATACATCAATTTATCAACGAGACTTTCAGGCACCATGACAGTTCGTCAAATCAGGGCTCTAGATTACAGTATAAGAAAAACCAAAATCAATTACTTAGAAACACAATTTATAAATATTAGCTGTATTTTTATACTGTACATACTTGGAATACAATACATATTTACAATTTACAATAAACAAACAGATACTAAAAAAGTCAATAAACTTATTTACAGTAAATGTACACATGCTGCAAAGCAATTAAAATGCAATGCAATGCAATGGAGAAAGTTGACACTAAGGTCAGTTATATACAGTAGTAACATAACTTGGAACATTTTAACACACACTGCTCATCCAATTACCATAAGTTCAACATGCTTCTATCAGAAAAAAACTCCACCTAATTATTAAATGTTAAATGACAACAGCATTAAATCTACTTTATCAATCAATCACTCATCCATATCAGCAGCCAACTTGTCAGATTTAAATTAAGACTCACAAAATGTGAGAAATGCAGTCACAAAAAAAATGTCTTTACTAAATACATGCACATTAAAGATTACAAGTACATTTGTACACAAATTTGTAGTGCTAACAGAAAAATTTCAAGACATAAAAATCAGTCTGTAAATTAAAATTATCTGGTGTACAGGAATTCATACATAAAAAACAATTGACACAGCAAACAAGCATCTCACGTTAATAAGCCTGTGATTTCCCTGGGTACACAAACCCATAGATGACTACATGTCAGGATATGTTATACTCTTAACATAATTTCATCTTCACTCACTCATTCAACAAGTTAAAATATTGTTTCACAAAAATTAAATAATCTATTTAATTTCTCAAATGACCTTTACCAGTTGTCAAAAAGTGCACTAGATCATGAGATAGGGTGAATCATGGGTTTACTTATTTGGTGAGCTGAGGTTCTACACCCTCTTCTGACAAACCAGTTTAATAACAGGCAACTAGTGTTCCTTGGGACAACATGGAAACTTAGCAGACTTTTATCGAAAATATTCTACGTAAAAAGTTTTTCTACATTAAGGCCTGTAACGTACAAAATAAACATTCCTGAAAAAAAGTCCCACACTATCTAGTAACCCTAGAGCACTGTTATAGTTTTGAAAGAATTCTTTACAAAATGTTATTAAACTATGTACAGTACAGCAATAAACATGCAACTGTATAATTGTAAAGAAATACATTGTTTCACTCTCTGAATTACGCCTCGCACCTCGTCCTGTAAACCTATTGTGTGTACGCTCATCTGACACAGACATGATATATGTTGTGTGTGCAAATCCAGAAGAGTTGTGACACTACTGTATAAAAGATAGTGTGATGATCACTATCTCGTATTTAGAGTGCACTAATTATCAGCGGTCATTGTCAAATGTGTCGGAGTACAAAGTGTGCCTTATGTATGTAAAAAGGATCCAGAAATAAATATGACATACTGTTTGATAAGATACACTGAGTAATAACATCACTTCAATATAATACAATTACATACGTACACTTCAAACACCATGACTTTTCCTCCACAGTGCAGTAACTACAGTTGAGTACAACGCATCGACGTCTACGGTGAAGCCGAGCCAGACCCACAAACCCAGCTACCCTTTGCGAGGTTACAGCAAGCACAGCTATCAACCTTCATTCACCATGACATTACTTGTACACTACCGAGGCCCAAGCCCAAGACCAGCAGGTTTGTTCGTACAACTGTCGCTATCTGTCATGTAACTCTCTGCCACCAGATGCAAATAGCAGTCTTCATCACAAAGTGTTGTCATAAGTACCAGAATTCTAGTACCATGTACCAAAAAGGTTTTACAGTAACAATATCAAAACATAATAAAACCTCATTTAATATTTCAAAAATATTAAACAATAATTTGCCTCTATTCCTCCTTGATTCTGTGTACAGTACAAGATATATATTTCATTATAAGTCTTTCAACTGAAAATATTTCTTAAGAATGATTGAAATATTGTGAAATACAATATTGTGAAATGTTACTTTTCAAAAAAATATTAGCTCATAATTTTGTTAGTTATAGTGTAACAAGGGACAAAAGAACCTTGGCCCTGTAGCCCTCTGCACATTTACAATCTTCCCCTACCTCGCCATGGATGGATGGCTGAAGGCACGTCATCACATCCGAAACAGTGTTACACGAACAGACAGCAATGTATAATGGTTCGACCGTGCACATTGTATCCCAATCTCTAATTTTGTGATTTTACTCATTTTGTATCTGTTCTGAATGGCTAATTTAAAAGTATACAAATCCAGTTTCTTTACATGCCAACGGCACCCTATTCATTTCACGCGTCTGTATTACTAACGACAGTACATTTAAATCTGAAAAACCTTTCATCTGTTGTTAAATATGTGCCTATATCAAATCAACCAGATGATGACTTCGGCTTACTCTACTGCTTTCAGTAAAAGCTTCAGTTACATCAGTACACGTTACTCTCGTACAACAAAAAATAAACCAATACAACACAGTTTTCCGATAAATTTGGCATCAGTTTCTTTTCCACCCAGCTAGAAAAATTTCGTAGTTCATGTAGTCAATAGTCATGATAATCATCAGACTTCTAACTGGATTTCAAAATATATAAGGCATTTGGAGCAAAGCCGTCTCCCGAATGCTGGTAAAAAGTTACACTATGCGAAGCACTGACGTAAGTTTTGTTGACATGAACAACTAACCCTAGGAGCCTCCGTGTACATGCATCTGCTCCAGATATCAGCCCCTCGAAACTGTTATATCAGGCTTTTCAATCAAGATCTTCCTTTCTCTTGGAAAAGCACTTTTTCCAGCAAAACACGAACTTCTTAAACAATTTGAGTAAATTTTCCCTGCTACAGTTTAAAATATGTACCGTAATCTAGCGAAGTCTTGTTAAACTTTTCCAAAAGTTTGGAAATTTTTCGCACAATATAAAATTAATATATCTTTCTACGCACAGCACCACAAGTAAAATTGTCTACAGTACTTAATTTAACTTTGAGGTATTTTTTTTCCTTCACAGTAGGTTTGACTGTTGCTTCAGCATAGTTTGTCAGTTTGTACACCTTTTTTTCGTTCCTAGAGATTATATTGCTAAATTATGTACAACCACATGCTTGCCCTCTTAACAGATTATGCTACTTAAATTCCTGAAGTAGAAGCTATTAGAAGAGTTGTAAGGCCTACTTATCGTGTACCAAGGACTCGTAGGCAGCTGTGCGAAGAAACGCATACAGGCAGCCAGCAGATGAGAGATTAATTTCCACACTTTCCTTGCGCCTTTCTCACATGACTGACCGTTGACACTTGGGGTCTGTGTAAGATTTTTGCCCACTGTCAAATTATAAACATTTTATCATCAGATTTTATATATTAATTATTAATTTAAGCGGATTTTATCCGTTTTAATGGATATATAAAGGTAAAACGGACAAATGGATAAAGTCGGACATTCGCAGATATTTCTACCAACTAACTTTACAACAATCAACACAATAAATAGCGCGCACATGAATGGATTAACGAGAGTCCATAATATTTTTGTGTTTACTGTGCAGCTAGGAATCTTCTTGTTAATTTTAGTATGGGCAAGTAAATACATAAAACATTAACGTTTTATTTTACCCCAAAATAAATCTTAAGACGTTTTCTCTTAAAACTCATAATGGTTGCACCCTGTATTTTAGGCCATAAATTTTGTCAAAAATATGTGGCAATTATGTGAGTAAATACAGGTATTTACATTTTATGTGTAGCGTCATGACGCAAGAAAACTATGTTACATTCGAGGCCATAGATATACTCACGTGGATATATTCATTTTTCAACAGTAAGTAGCCAGTTGAACATGTTCACAGTTTCTCTAAACATGTTACGTATACAAATATTTCTAAACGGTAAAATGGGTAGAAAGATTCACTGATATTTTACCGAAACTAGTTAGAAAATGGTTCAGTCTGTAAAAACATTAACAGTAGATTGTTTCCTGTATAACATCTAAATTTTTCACAGTACTATAATAATTTAATATGGTAATTACACTGTCAAAATTCTACAGAAAGAATTTTCTAAAAATAACTTGGAAAATTACATAAACCTAAGTTGAAAATATTACAGAATTTTGAAAACAAACTTGGTGGCAGTATTGTATTAAGGGCACAGTCTACCCGCGCGTGAAAGTCTCAAAAGCGACGGAGCAGTAAGGTCGACCTTGAAGCAGGCATCAAATGCCGCGTCGCCTCAACGAGCCAAGCGCTGAACTAGCGTGCAAGGTTCCCGCTGAACCGTTTTTACTGGGGGACTTTCAGCGACAACACAATCATTTTATCTTACGCGACGAAAGAGAAAGAGTTGCTCTACAGGTCTATAACATTCAGAATATCGTGAAAATGATTACTCTTACATAAAAATCAGCGTCAAAAGTCCCGATTCGGTCACTTTCACACTCAAAAAAATAATAGTTAGGAACGATAACAGTTAATGGCAAAATTATATACCTGTACTATGATCCTTAAATGCTTTTCGTAGTCTAACCGCGTTACAACATGTTGAATGGTTTTCGAATAAAATCAGGATTGTTAAAGGTCTGCGCGCCTCTTCACGATTCTAGTAGACGGCACCCTTAAAGTAAAAAAAATTGGTAAACACCACACAGCGCTATTTTTCCAAAAATTTCACATAGAATACTACTTTTGTTTTCGAAGAATATCTTAAGTTGATTGACTGTGAAGAAATTAATGAAAAGTATTACATTTTCAAGCACACACTAAAATTTTCTGTTTACCTAATTCTGTTACCGTTAAATTATGTGTGGCAACAGGCATTGATTCTTTCAAAGGCATATACCAAAGTTCTCAGTTTATCATAAATCACTTATAAGAACCTCTTATGATATTACCTGGGTATACAATGATACCAGAATCCTGAACACTACAAATTGTACATAGAAAACAGGACTGCAACATTTGGAGTCTCGTCAAGGCATGTGCCGTAATGACACTCTGCTGCTAAAATTTTATTGAAGCAGCATAATGACAAAATGGCTGAAGCTTAGTTGCTTTGAAGCAAAAAAAATCATAAATAGGACTCTTGATACATGTAACTACAAACCAAACAGTGTACCTAATACTGTATTAGCTATTGCTGGCAATCACCTGCAATAATTAGCAAACTAATGAATAAGCAGATAATATGACTCCACTTCACTTGCATAAAGCTAAATTATCAGCATTATTAAAGACTAAATTTAAAGTAACTAAAAACAAACTAACCCATTCATTTGAATTCTCATACAGTACATTGGAAATTTTTCACATCATTTCAACCTTTCCACAATCATGACAAATATTTGAAACTTTTATTAGTTAATAAACAGTTTGTCTTAGTTACAACTACAAATGTATATATACTGTACACGTAAAATAGTAGGTCCACTTAAAATAATTCCAGCATGTTATAAACAGAATTTTAAAGTTCAACTGATTAAAAAAAAAGGCTTCATGCTGAGATAAAACAATGTAATAAGCACTCTAGCTGCATTTCATGTAAAAAGTGACAGACATTTGCAGAGGATTAGTTGAATACAGCATACCTACAAACTGCACAGAAGAAATTCCTGAGGCTCACCATTATATGACTCATTGCTGAAATATAAGTTTAAGGTGGCCGCCTACCCCACGCTTCAAACGCGCTACAGCGTGTCCGTAAACAGGTTTTTTCTACGAAGATACTCCACGTGTGCACATTGTGCCAACATACAAAAAGAAAACAAAACTTCACACAAGGTCAGAACCTCATTGATAAGACGCCACGCTCATTAAAAATACTTTTTCTAAGCCCTCCAACATGGCTAAAAACGGCCTTTTCAGACTTCCGTACTTCAAAATGTACTAATCGGATGTACGTGAAACTCAGATTGCGACCTGCACTGAACTTAGTTGCAAACTTTCCACCAATTCAATTATATGGTCACCGCTTAGAGACCCATAGTAAAAACCGTTCGGGGGGGAAGCTTGCACGCTAGTTCAGCGCTTGGCTCGTTGAGGCAATGCGGTATTTAATGCTCGCTTCAAGGTCAACCTTACTGCTCCATCGCTCTTGAGACACTCACGTGCTGGTAGGCGACACCCTTAAGGTGACCGTCTGCCCAGGCAGCGAGCGGTGTGCAGATCTTTGGGCCGTTAGCAGATTATTCTAAAACTGCTCATCGCACATGAAAGATGTATGTTTAGGAATAGCATTTAAAGAACGATACAAGTGTGTACTGTATACCCATTTCAAGTTCACCACTAGTCATTAAAGCATAATTTCTTGCTGCCGAAGATGACAAAAATGGGTGTTTTTGCTGTGTTTGTTACATATACAGCTTCCGCCTTTCTAGACCGCGAACACCCAGATGGCCATCTTTAACACCAAGTAACTTGGACACAGGTTCACATTCTTTCCACATATACCGGTAGAACATGCTTACATGTTCTCAAATGTTGCAACATTCCAACTGACCCAGTTTTGCTGTTAATGTGTATGTATTCAACTACATAATTTTTATCAGCACAAGAGTGCATTGAAATACCAATTGTCAGCAAATGCTCATATTGCATAAACATACAATTTTTATTGTTCAAACAGAAAATTAAAAACAATATACTGTACCATATTTTTAGTTTACAAACACAGCTACGGTAACTACTAGTTAATTTTTCAATCTTTTATGTTTTTTAGTTTTAATGGTATTGAATGGGAATGTCACAATTTTTTTTCCAATATCACTCTTATGAAAATAGTTCAACCATCTTAAGAATACATTAACAACTGCAATGCTTTTATTTTTAAAGTCCAACAACCCACCATCACAATGTGACAAAAAATTCCTTTCCGTCTTAATGTTAGGGATGTTACAGAGCAGTTGTACAAACATACAAGAGTTTAAGGTTATATAATTTTACATTCACCACACAAAATATTTTTCTGCTCAAGAAGGTATTCTAAAGAAAAAAAGCATGTAACAAATGAAACTGTCCATTCTTTACACTGGTTGGACCTAGGGCAATGTTATGGCAAAGTGCTGAACATAAAAATTATCAAAACTGCCAGATTCTACACTGCACTGCAAATTGTCTACAACCAACTAATGTTGGATAGCACAATAATAAAGGAATCATTTAATGAACAGGGCCAAAATATTCAAAAATAAAATAAAATAAGCAGACAATACTGTAGTTCAGGATTTAAGGGGCCCACCTACATTGCGCCTTAGCGGCCGTTCAACCTCTTGGACGTGGAGTTTCCCCCCACAAAAGCGGAATTGGGTCAACCCCAGTTGTTGAAGAGGTTGTCTCTCGCTCTCTCTGCTGTCCTCTCGGCTCGACCTTGCAAATCCTTAAATTTTCCACAATACTGGCTGCATATTTGCGCAGGACACACATTACAAGAACAAGATTTCCTCAAAATGTTCAGTTGTTACAAGGTTACAAAGCTAAAGGATAGATCTACTAAGACTAAATGGTTTTAAGTAAAAATAACAAAAAATAACAGCATTACACAAGTCGGAAAAGGCACTAATTTGGAATGTTAAGGCCCTATTTTCTAATTACTTAAGAAACTGATAGAACTGAAAGCATTTACCCTAGTGTGAGGTACCTGAACCTCTACGTCACAACTTTCATGGCAGGTAGGCGGGCCCCTTAAGATGTGATAACGGACATGTGTACATAACCATATGAAAGGAAAACAAAATATTTGCAGAATCAAAGAAAGAAAAAATCACCAAAACTTAAAGCATTGATAACAAATAAACACTGTACAAAAAAATGTTACGTTACTCTTATTTCACAGCTCTGAGGATTATAGTTACTCTTCTGCAATAGTCGACCTACTAGTTCATCCTAATCGCATCTACTTATGATTCAGTATGAAAATATTCCAGTAAATAAAGTATACTAAAAATAGTACAAACATAGACAAACACAATTATCTACTGGAAAATAGGTACAATAACAAACTCTTACCAGTCAGTGTCACATAACAGCTTGCAAAGTAAATTATAGGTCATTCGGGATAAAGTGAGCACTAAAGAATCAACCTTTGAAAAAGTCACCATTAACAAGAGTTACTTTACTGCTTGTATGGTTGGTAGTGATTCATCGCATGTAGTTTCGTGTATTTTCCTATTTGAATACAACATTAGTGAAAGAACATCAGATGAAATAGACCTCTCTGTATTTAATACACTTTAAAATATTTATTTATGATCTTATTGATGTTCCTTACTGAATGTACAATTTGACTTAATTAGCGCTAGCAGAAAGTGACGCTACCGGGCTGTTGATCCTCTTGCACGTGGTTGCCGCTTGCTCCACGCTTCAGACAGTTCAAAATTCCATCGACAAATGGCATTAGAGTCAGGTTTTTGCAGCTTCGCTTGGAATGTGAGTTGAATCTGAGCGTGTTTGTCTGTTGTGCGAAAATTATGGATGTACGATAAATACATTCAAAAGTATTAGAAATGACTATGAATATCAATGCCAAATGACGTGAAGCCATTGGTAATCTGTAAATTATTATGATTTACGATCGCCAGCCTGAGTATACGTGATTAGCAGAAACATCTTTTTTGTTTCACATATTGAAAAGATACATTATATTGTCTCTGTTAAATGTATTGTCGTCGTTCATGGGAGTAGAACTGAAAGAAACTTGAATTCTTGAATTGTGTGCATCATACGTGTATTTAGTGCTGGTTTCAAGTTACAAATTCAAATATACCATGTCCGCATTTACGAAACTCGTAATGGCAATAGTAAGTGTTGTATCAATTAGAGTTGATGGTCAGAGACCAGTTTCATAAGACGTTAACTCGCAGGTATTTATAACGAAGATTACTATTGAGTGTAGCACATATTCAGCCCCCATGCAATTGTTATGTATATATTGTAGATAACATTTATTGTAATAGTGTAGTATTAACATAAACAGTGGAAATAAAAGCACTTAGGAATGTTTATGTTTACATGCAGCAGAAATATATAAACTGGTAGAAAATAGAAATTTATCTGGGCTTTTTTGAGTGCTCACTATATTCTGAATCACCTATACAAACAGCTGCAAATGAAACACAGCACACTTTTTGAAATCAGTCACAAAACACCTCAAAATATAAAACCAAGAAACATGTCATCAGTATATTCATTCAAGAACCACAAAGTTTGAAGTTCAGAAATTCTAAGAAGAAATCTGAAGCAAACAAAATGTACATTTTAAAATGGGAAAACAAAAAAAAAGTCACAGTGCAAATGAAATTATAGTGTTAATATTTCAACAAAGAAAGGAGAGAAAATCCAAATATATTACCAACATTAAAACAATTTGAATAATTTAGCTAAGGACTTCTGCCTGAAGTAACATGCCACAGAAACAAGGGAACACAAGGCAACCACACACATTCATAATGTCGTTACTATGTGCCAATAACTGAACTGGCGTGCAAGCTTTACAAAGAACTGTTTTTACTATGTGGCTTAAAGTGGAGACTATATAATTTTTATCGTGGAAAATCAGTAAGTTCTATGTACTACTTTATTTGAGATTCACATATTCATGAGGTACTATGGTCTGAAAAGCCACTGTTTGATACAATTGAGAGCTTCAAAACAGTGTTTCTAATATGCATGGTATGTCTACACCAACACACCACTCTTGTGTGGAGTGACTTTTTTTTATAAATTAACATAATGGGTGCATACATAATAGTTTCATAAACAAGACTTTCCTACACACAAACACATTTCAAGAGAGTTCCAGGCAGATGCCTTAAAGTTGAATAAATATTGATTACAACTCAATACCTCCAAATATACCTACTTCAAAACAATAACTACTGTATTTCAAATACAGTATACATATCTACATTTCAATTAAAAATATTCAAGCTACACCATTAAATTATATGACAGATACATACTATTTATAGGCATGTAAGTAAACAAAGGCTGGTACTTGTTAGTACCATTATGCAGGTGAAATGTCCAATCTCAAACCACTGACAAAACCAACTGTATTTTGTATTACTGATTTTTTTAATTTAAAAGAATTAATGATGCTTTGCTGTATTTCATACATTGTTCATGTATTTTGCCTGATAGCCATATTTCTTTTATGAGGGGGTGGAGGGATGGAGCAAGAGAAAGAGAGTAAAAAAGTTAAGAGAAAGAGAAAAAGAGAGAGAGAGAGAGAGAGAGAGAAGAGAAGAGAAAATAATATGTGAGCATGATCGTGTAAATTGTCTGTGGGAGAATAAGAAACATCCTAGCAGTCTAGCACATATTTGTCACAAAACTAAAATTAGTTAGTTCAGAGACCATGTTACTTCAGTACAGTATATATATGGTACAATGGACGGGTCGGTTCAATAACTCTTAGTTTCTCAGTTCAGTACCAATTCTTAAAAATAGACTCTGTTCTTTTCCTGGTTTTTAGAGTAGTAAGTGTATATGTCAGCTATCTTACCAATGTAATAACATTGGGTTATTTTTTTATATTAAGTAGTTCTTGACTTCAACAAAAATAGAACAATGTGCTCCTACAGTGCATTCTTGTCAAAAAATAATCTTCCATGGCATTGTCTGGTTGTCTTGACAAAACACAGTTCTGCCACAGTGTAATTTTTAAATAATTCTGTGCAACAATTTCCCATTAAAATTACGATACAGTACCTAGGACAGCACATTTTCATTACAGATGACGTATTAATTAGTACATTTCAATGAAAAGGCCAAATCTTGAATTATTAATATGGCTAGATTAATTTGTTTTTATGACAAATTGTGTATCACTTAAGTAATTTAATTTTGTGTAGCATAATCTTTGATCGCATGGGAGAGCCAAATGAGAACTGCTGTGCGCAAAGGGGAGTACAGTACTATTACAGGCTGACCGTGCACGAAGATGCCTCATGGCAGTGCTGGTCTGCAGATGACGGCAAGAGTTAGA
The DNA here is from genome assembly GCA_003012365.1 of Medauroidea extradentata. Lineage (NCBI taxonomy): Eukaryota > Metazoa > Arthropoda > Insecta > Phasmatodea > Phasmatidae > Medauroidea > Medauroidea extradentata. The sequence goes on from PNEQ01070891.1 coordinate 26,435, forward strand.
GGGTAACTGCTTCCTAAGCACCAGCTGTGATATAAGTATGTGGAATCAGGCAGCCCGCAGATGGACTTGCAATACTTGAACTTATTCAGTCTTTTCGATTGCAGATGCATGCCCATCATTGTCTTGAAGTTTTGTACTGAAAACACAGTACAGTACTTAGCAGTCAATCACTGTTATTTGATATATGGTGGAGGTATTTGAGGCATAGTACATTCATTCCATGTTGAATTCTTTGCTTTTCCATGAATAACCACAGTCCAAACTGCTAATCAACGAGCAACTTCGGTCGTAGTATGGGAGTACAAGGTGCAAGACCCTGAAAACCTAGTCCATCAAACAAATCACTGGTGCAATGGAACTGCTGCATCGGAGTGAAGAAGTGAAGAAATTTTGGTCACAACTTAACAGCCAACTGCACCATCTGGCACAATTTCCACATGTGAAAATCCGGGGACTGACCCCGCTGGGAATCAAACCCGGATCGCCTTGGTGGGAGGTGATTTCTCTATCCCCTGCGCCAACCGCAGCCCCACCAACACATCAAATATTATTAATGAGGTACTGAGAGAACACGCAGCCCAATAAAATGTGAATGTAGGTTAACGAAGAAAAATATGAGTACTGTAACTATCTCTCACTACAGTGCCAGGACAAATTCAGTAATTTTGTGTGTGATCACAAACAATTCAATCAATAAACACAAGTTAACTAGTCTCTGTATGAACATGAGCTGGACTGTGTTTAATTTCTATGTATTATTTGTGAAGTAACGTACCTCTCTAAACTCATAAAAGGGTTTAATATCCAGCTAAAATGCTGGCCTAGACACAGACCCTCCAACTTTTTAAGGTTTTATTTACTTTTCCTTCTTTTTTCTCTGCAACTAACTGCCTCGCTGTTTTAAATAAAAGTTAGTGTAAATTGTTTTGTCCGGTCAAGCCAAACCAAGTCCCTGGCTTGCCTTTTCCAAGGGGGTCACTGTACCTCTCCAAAAGTGAGAATTTAACCATATTTTATAAAATACCGGTATTCATGTTAAACTTCTTGGTTGTGTTAGAAAGGAATGGGTGAACTTTAGTCTTGCATGACTACTGAATGCCATCCTGAAGACAGAAGACTAAAATAAACATTTTATGTTTAAGACTAGTCAAAAATGTTTGTAAAACTAAAATAATCTGCGTTATCTCATTTCTAAAGACAAACAAATAAGTCTTCCAATTTTAATGCATTTAATAATACGCCGCTTAATGTGTTTCAACTGATGCATATACACATTCTCATAAACATTTACAATGCAGTGATGGCACACGTGGCAAAATAACGTCAATAAACGCAAGTGTGCGAGTTCTTTTCCCCTTCCTTGATTGTTGAAGAATTTTCTAAGTCAAGACAAGCCCCTATTTAAGAATGGAAAAATTAACGAGTTTATTATTGCAGAATAAAGACTTTGAAATCCCATTCATACTTTAACCAAGTCATTAGTTTGACAAATGTCTGTTAATTAAGAGAATCTATTCCGGAATAGAGTTTCCACAATTTGAACTCTTTGCAGCAAGTTTATCACCGACACAATTTTTAAAGGCCATCAGGGTAAATCGATCGAAACCAAACATGGAACAAACAGAAACATGAAGTTTTGAATGTAGTCTGCAAGTATTTCAATACTCCATGTACAACTTCCATTATCATCTGTAACTGCATGATTCAGTACTTAATTAAACAGGGAGCCACGGCAACTGATTGGTCAGACCATTCGCCTTCCACCAAGACAATCCAGGTTCGATTCCCGACGGGGTCGACTCCCATATTCTCGCTTGTAGGACAGAACCCCATACATCATGGTTTTAATTCTTTTGGTTTCAATGCCACCTTTGGAGTGGTATGTTTACACTACAGTAATTTACATGTAATTTTAATGTTAATTTATCATTTGCATTTTTAGCTTAACTCGTACATTACAACAATATTAATTTAGCAATAACTAGTTTCGCTGTATGTCTGGCAGACCTTGCAGCGTTAGGCAGTGAAGGGTGTTTTAGTGATTAAATTACTACTGTAGTCACAGGGTGCCACAGACATATAGCAAACTGACACACATTTTTTTGATTGAATATAATATGATGGCACTATGTAGCATAAATTCTATTTCTATGGGCTTCTAATTTATTAAAAAGATATACATACTGTATTTACCTGAATGCAAGACAAGGATTTTTGCTTTGTGTCAAGGTTAAAAATGTATATATGTCTTGTATTCGAGAATTTTGTTTTTTTTGGTAGCCATACCTAGCCCACGTCTTAGGCTGATACAATGCTATATGACTTCTACGTAAGCCACACACCTATTCATTTACATACATGCATCTACACACATTTTCCATTAAATTAACAGTAATAAAGTACACACACAAATTTGCAGACAAGACAGTACAACACTCCAGGGACTGTTCACTGTATCCACAATGGATTGTCGTTTACCGGTTAGTTGTTAAGGCTTTCTCCACGAAATAGCATAAGTTCAAAAAATTCTTTCAACTTTCTTTAAAGTTTAAAGAAAGCTCAATCATTTTAGAACTTACATGAAATTGTAGAGAATACTTACAATGTTTACAATTTAATTTGTGAGTTACGACATTTTAAAGTAAAAATGTTTAAACTGAATGTTTGTTGTTGTCATGTTGTCGAGTATTGATCCTACTTACTCTATGGTGTAGACAACACGAAAGTTACGGAACAAAGGGTTATTGTATTATTTGAATGGAAGTTATAGCGATATAGCGTACATTTATTTGTTAGGCAAGTTGTAAAATTATTTGCTGTGTATTTAACCACTGTGCGGTAATGGTTAAGTGAAGAATGGGTGGCATAATGAGACTGAAGTTTGCTGCTAAGAATTGCAATGCATTTTATTTGAGTGTTGAAGATGGTTCACAAGTTTTTAAATTTCCAAAAGACCTTTGAATGATAAGTTATTAAGTATGCATTTGCAATATAAAAGTAAAAAGTGTTGAAACTGTTGTGTGCGAGTTATAATTTTTATCTTCCTTTCATATTACACATGATTTAGTATATTACCAACTATACTGCATCATGTAATGTTATGTTTAAAATTTGAATATTATTTACAATTCTCTAACTTGCACGGCAAAAATCTCTTGATTTTCAGTTAAGCTTCATGCTGTTTTTTGCTGCAAAATTTTTTAATTACTGATAGCCTTGGGAAAATAATTTAGCCATACATATTTGTAAGAAAAATATATTATTAAATTGTCTAAAATATTTATCAATTAATTTTTTTTTCTTTACAGTAAAATCTAACTTGTATTTGAACATCCAGCCACTTTTAGAATTACTTACTTTGTACTCAAAAGATGGCACTAGTACTGTGTATTGACTCCAACTGGATCATTTGTAAAGTAAATTTTTTTTTTACATTTGTTGAGTTGGTGTGCATGGAGAGGGCAAAAGAAATAAATGTCTCCGAGTCAGAATTGCTGTTGTCACTCTGGTATACCTTACTTACTCTATGCAAAGCACGTGCGGATAGCCGTGCAAGATGGTAAGCAGAGCTATTTTTAATCGCATATCTGGGTAAGTGCCATGTCTGGGCAAGATTGATCGTCTACTCGAGTTCATTTTTTACGAAACTGTAAAACCTATCTGGTTATTGTGCTTTGGTAAGAGATATCAGGCACGCGCACAGATAGCCACTAAGATAGAAAGCAGAGCTATTTTAGTCATCTATTGGCATGTGTGCCGTTTCTGGACAACAAAGATTGTCTAGTTGAATTTTTTAAACGCTGTGCGAGCGTGTTAAAAACCAGCGTGAAATGGTTTCTGCCACAGGACTGAAAAGAAAGATTTCAATTATAGAAAGGCTGGTGTTTTGATAGCAAGGATGTGTGCTGATTATGGCATCAAGAAAGAAACTCATGGTGGCAACCAAAAATGAATTTCAAATTCATGCACTTTTCCAGGTTTTCAAGGCTCAAAATTTCATTTTTCACAGAATCGTCTAACACAACTAAACTGTAGGCCTACACACATTTAAATAATGTTGTGGATGCTGATGATTTAGTTGTAGACGCTTCCCAAAATAACCCTATGTAACTACCTGCCTACACACATTTAAGTTGCACATAGGCCCACAATACTTAGAAATATTACACTTTACTACAAACAAAAAGAGGTAAAATTTAACCATTGTAAATCACATTTGCTAGAACATTCGATAATTTGTGTAGGCCAATACAACACACACATAATGGACTAGGGGTAAATATCAAGAATCACTACTCATAGTGTACCGGCCAAACTACTGATTTTAGAATTATAGTTTAGTAATGAAAAATGTTTCTACAGACGTTAGAAGTAGTTGTACCTACAGAAAATTTTAGTTTTCTAACTTTTAAGTTTCCCATTTTTCTTTGGGTTAGGTTAGGTTACATTGGTTAGGTTAGACTGGTTATGTTAGGTTACATTGGTTTGGTTAGTTTAGATTGGTTTAAGTTAGTTTTGGTTAGACTTTAATTACACCATTAAGTTTTTCATTTTTCGCTAGGGTAGGTTAAGGTTAGACTACCTAACCTTACTAAAAGTAACCTAACCTAATGAAAAATGGAAAACTTTTTGGTAAAATAACTTCAATATTTTTTAACCAAATGCTTTGAAAAAATTTGAGACTGTGTACAGTCACACGATACACAATTGAAGAGTGGAAAAGCTAAAGGAGCTAAGTGCCAAAAATACGTTTTCACGTAAAAGGCAAAAAAAACAGCGCTGCAAGAGCCTGTGGACATAAGGGAACGGCGATCTTTAAATCCTCAAAAAATCTGTCAGGAAAATTATTGAGACTTATTCTTCAGTATTATATTGGCATGGACACCTAGTTCATTTTGATGTAAGAAATTCAATTTGGTCTTTTTTGGCACTTAGCTCCTTTAGCATTTCCACTCTTCAATTTTGTCAGAGGGTTTTTTTTTAATAATGTACCGTTTGCAAGCAAAAATTTAATTTGCTTCATTTTGGCTTATTTTTACAACAAAATATGTACTATTTCAGGGGTAAAAATCTAAAAATCTGTTTGGTGTATTGCAACATAAAAATTCAGATACAAACAATGATATATAATTGTTAAAACTGTCGGAATGAATTTTTGATATACGTATTAATTTCCGTTAAAAAAATATATTTTCAAAACCACTGCAAAACTAAAAAAGCGAGGCCTTAACCTAAACTAACTTAAACTAATCTAAACTAACCTAAACTAACACAACCACTGCTTCTAACATATATAGAAATATTTTTCATTGATAAACTATTCATCTAAATTCAATACTTTGGCCAACACATGAGTAGTGATTCTTGATATTTAACCAAGAATATTTTGTAAGGGGGGGAAAATTGCTAACCTTCCAATGTTTTCCAAAATACCTAACAATTATGGTCTTACGGCATCTAGGCAACGGTACGGTATGTTGTAGCATTCACCACTCAAAAGTGTGTGTTCAATATTTACGGTCATTTCTTACTGTGATTGTAGCATGGCCTCGAGACGATTCTGGCAAATTATACATCACATTGTCATTAGAAATGGAAAATTTTTCGCTCTAAATTCATTTTGCAGTATTAAAAGATATACTATTAACTTAATCACAGCGTATTATGAAGAATAATAAACGAGAAGCACGAAATACCACCATTAAACACGTTGCATCACTCTACCTAAATAACAGTCATTTTATAGTCAATTTGTTCTCTCGAAACTCGCTTTCGAGTCGAAAATATATTTTATCGATTCACGTAGCAATAGATCTCGAATCAAAGATGCACTACGGTACACGTCAAAAAGTGTACCATTATTTCATACAGTAGAATCCTGATTTAACGAACTCGGAAATAATGAAAACAGAGGTTTTAAAGAAAAGATTTTCAGGAACCTTCAAAAATATTCCCAAAAAGTTGTGAAAAAATAAAATTTTTATTTTTAAAAGAGAGTTTAAATTGTCATTAAAATGTATTTAAAATTCTTTATGCAGCCACGGTGAATGCTAATTTATTTACTGATACTCTTCAGGCATCCACCAAAACAAGAAAAACAAAAAATAAATTGTTAAAATCCCTTAGAAACTCCTCCCGCAGTGTTGAAATGAGTTGATCTTGGGTGCACCGGACGTGAGGCGTAACGTTACAAAGGTCTTCTTTTTTTCTCCGAAGCCAGTCCTCTCCACCCTCTTTCATCACCAGGCCAACTCTCTTCCCCCCCCCGGCCCTCCTGGTTCTTCAACACTCGTCCACCAAGCTTAGAGCTGATAACTACCCTCCAATCACGATGCACATAGCAACAGTACCGGCCAATAACAGTGCACGTTTAAGATTTTTCCTTCCCATGAACACCTGCAGCAATCTCGTACTTTTAGTCTGTTTGTGCGGTGTTTTGCTTTACGATTCAGTTTTATTTTAGTGCTTTCTTAACTTCAAATTTTGGCTTTTCTTCTTAGATTTTGACTAGGGTTAGCGATTGGAATTTACTGCTATACTTGTTGACGACCTATCTGCGCTATTTTTATTGGACTACGATTTTATTTACGGTTTTGGTTTTCGGTTTTACAGTTTTTGTTGACGACTCGTGCACGTTTTTCGGCTTTGATTTTGGACTTTGAATTTGGACTTGTACCTTATGATATGGCAACAACTATGAGTGGAGCTAAACAAGCCACTTATACACTTCAGGAGAAGTTCGCAATCATCAAAGAGGTTGAAGAAGGGAAACTGACGAAATCGGAGATTGCGCGACGACACGAGATGAAGCCATCCACACTCTTAACGATTCTGAAACGTAAGGACGCGATCGTTAGTGCTGTACAGAAGGAGGGCCGCAACGCAAGTGCCAAGCATCTTAAAGGGTCCACTCACGGGGATCTAGAAAAGGCAGTCTTTGACTGGTTCGCGCAGCACAGGGCACAAGGTGTTCCAGTCAGCGGGCCAATGATCCAACAAAAAGCCGATTACTTTGCATTGAAGATGGGGATCAATTTCAAGGCATCCAGAGGGTGGCTAGACTGATTCAAGGGCCGCCAGAGCATCACCGCCCACAAGATCTGCGGCGAGAGTACAGCTGTCCCCGAGGGCTCTGTTCTTTAATTTGCTTTCCGATCGGACCCTCGCGGTAAAGGGGGATGCATGTAAGGGAGGAAGAGAAGCAAGGAACGCCTCACTGTCCTCCTCTGCTGTAACATGGATGGCAGTGAGAAACTGAACCCTCTCGTGATTGGAAAGTCAAAGAACCCACGTGCCTGTAAAATGCGACCCTGCCTTGCCAGTATGACAGCAACAAGAAGGCTTGGATGACGTCTGCCATGTTTACGAGTTAGGTTCGTACGTTCGACTCCCGCATGCGTTGCAAGAACCGCAGCGTTGTGCTCTTCGTCGACAACTGTCCCGCCCATCCACAGGTCCAGAAACTGACAAACATTGAGCTAGTGTTTTTGCCCCCAAACACCACCTCCGCCCTTCAGCCTTTAGATCAAGGCATCATAAAGGCCCTAAAGGCAAATTTTTCATGAGAGAACTGCTAGCCTCCACATGGATCTGGATCTAGAGTGGGAATGTAAAAAGTGGGACGTGTTTAGGGCAATGCACGAGATCAAAGCTGCGTGGGAAAAGGTCAGTCCCGAGATCATTCATAACTGTTTTCGACACGCCCACTTCGTTGTTGACGAAGCCCCCTCCCTCCCTCCCTCTGACAGTTGCTTCAGAAGAGGATGTCGACGACCCTGATGTCGTATCTGGACCATCAAGTGAGCCCCAGCCAGGACCGTCGTACAAGCCCCAGCCCAGTACTGCTGCATGTATCACATTTGATCCGCCATGCGACATAGCAAGGTGGAAGAAAATTGCCCCAGACTGCACTTACCAAGAATATGTTTGTGCAGCAGATGAGGTAGCCGTCTGGGGCGATAGGGAAGACGAGGACTTCGTACAAAAGCACGTGACATCAGATGAGGGGAAGGTGAGTGAAGATGAAAATCCAAGGCCTAAGCATTCTCGGGAGACATGCCTTAATGCACTATAAGTTTTTGAAGGCCTTGTAGAAAATGAACCAAACTTCAGCCCAGAAATGTTGGTTCATTTAGAGTTCTATCAAAAATTTGTAGGGCAGAAGGTGTGCATGAAGAAGCAGGCCTCAATCACAGATTTTTTTCATTGAATCAAGACAAATAATGTTTTTAGTGTCGCGGTGCAGCACAGCAGTATTTTTTTTATTTTAAGTCTATACAGTGGTGAGCATATGTGTAACTGCTGTGAATTTTTCCATTTTTTTTTTTCTGAAATTTATTTTGCAGCTGACGTTTTAGCTTCCCTGTAATGTGTTGTTTAAATAATTTTTTTTGTTCCTGTGTAAAGTTGCTGTAAACTGACTCACCAACGTTTATTAGGTCTCTAAAGATGATTTTGAGAGTTATTTACAAGTGTTTATTTTCAGTTCCGTTTGTTTACATCTTGTGATAAGCAGTCCGCAGTGCTTACTTATTTACAAAGTGTTGTAGTGAATTACGATCGTTTTCACCTTACAAAACAGTTCATAGGGCTTACTAATTCAAAAGTTTACTCTCAGTTCGGTTTAAATCATGTGAATCAACGTCCATACTGCTTACAATACTACCTCCCCCTAAACACTTGAGCACGTACGTCACGTGGAGAATTACAAGCATCATCATCAGAGAAATTCAGAGCAGCTCACCTCTTGAGTAAGTAAAAAGTCTTTATTTTTAGCCTTAAATTGTGTGTAATCTTTATCAATTATTTTGTTTTTCGTTGTTGAGTTGTGTTTTTGTGACTTTTTGTAAAATTATACACAATGTTAATAATAACGGTGTGCCAGCACAGCTGCGCCCGTTTATATGTTTACGAAAAGGCACCATAGGCCGTGTTACAACCGCCGTATGAAATAACCGTAAAAACTGAGTACACACTTTTAAGTGGTGCATGCTACAATACACCGTATCGCTGCCTAGCCGCCGTAAGTCAAGAAGAGGGATAGAAGTCTGTCAGTTTCTTACGGTGTGGTTACGGTTATTTCTATAAGGCTACTTTACGGTCAATGTAGCACAGCAAATGGAATTTCAACTTTCTGTTTATTAAGTGATCTGAATGAAATTTGCTTGCATAAAAACGTAACACCAGGGTGTCCTTATTTAAATTCAAATGTATACAAATGTCACATATCTTGTAATTAATATTTTCTTACGTATCAACACTGACGGAAACCGTAAATATTTTATTTCATGCCTAAGTTTATGTGAAAATATGTTGCTATACAGCAGTCTACTTCATGGAAACAGCCGAGTGACTGTAGGCCCAATCACAAGACGTGTTGCCGATCGGCCAATCACAAGTGATATGAGAGCTGGCTGTTCTATTCGCGGCACATGCCAGTCGGCCATAATTGTTTTATCTCGGTTTGTACGTAAAAGTGGAGTTGAAAACTAATGAAGATCATAGAATTTAGTAAATTACAGAACTTCAAACATAATAAACATAAGCCTAATGTATTTTTTAGTAAAGTTCTTTATAATAGCAGGAATGTTAACGAAGGTACGTATTTACTGAAATATTTATTCCGTCACATTGTACCACGTTTCCCGACATTTATTTTCATAGTGAATAGCTTTTTAAATAAACATTAGCATATTGTGATTTAAGTTTATGAGTCAATAATAAACTCTCGTTTGTAAGAATGAGAATATTAATCTCCATACTAATGTACACTAGTTAGCAAAAATAAACAATGGTGTGCTGCAATGCATATGTTTTTGTGGCGGTTTTAACAGTGATGCACAGCCTTTCGGGGTGTATGTTTCTATTCAGAAACATTATGTATATTTATATAATTTTTATTTCTTTAATAAACCTTTTTTTGCCAAAAAGTCGTTCAGAATTAATTTCGTGTTTGTTCACAGTTACGTGACTCAGAAGTAGGCCTACATACGTACATTTGTTCTCATCAACTACATTGTGTTTGTAATTGCTTTACTCTATCCCGTTCCATAAACAATACATCTAATTTCTTAAAACAGTAATTTACATAAATTATAGAGTTATTTTATACCCCGGGCAGCAAAACACAGTCCTAATGCGAGTAAACATGTTTTCATAACAACGTTATGGTTAGGGTGGGGTTAAAAAATTCAAGTTGGATTTAACGAAACAGCGATTTAGAGTAAAAATTTTCGGACATCTTCGTATTTCGTTAAATCGGGGTTCTACTATAATTTTAAAACAGAATGTTTTAGTTAATTTCTGTTTGTAAAAAGTTGGTTCCCGTACGAACGACGCTTTACTATAAACAGTTCACAAGACAAAATAAAGCCACATTCTGATCCATTTTTTCCCGGTAATCAGCAGAAATTCATGCAGAATTCAGGATTTTTTCCAGCGATCATAATTCATGCATATTTCTCGCTTTCCCAGAAATTCTCGGCGAGTGGCAACCCTGAAACTGTGTCGGACATTCGTGCGATGGAAACATACACTAAAAAGTTAGTTATGCAGATTTAGGTACTTCTCCATTTACCTGACTTTCTGATTTACCACACCACCCCTCCCCCAAATTAGTCGAGTAAAACTAGGGTTTACTGAATATAAATGAGCCACACAAATATTTAAAATGAATTTTTATGATACAATTAATTTTTCTGTTTAAATATAACAATATTGACAGCAGACACAAGACAGTTTGGTTGTGTAATCAACGAATAACAACTTAGCACCTTTGAGTTGTAATCAAATTCACTATTTTCACCATTACCTACACAATATTATTTACCACGGCAACAACACTAACAATGATTTACATTTGTGGGCTTCGTAAGCTATGTGCAGGTTGCATGTTTCGAGTGTCTAAGAAAGGTGAGAAACCAAGGAGATAATCAGAATTTTGTGCACCCATTAAATGATAACTGCAGTAATCAGAGATCAAATTTCACTGACCACCACTTATACCAACATAACCTCACGGCCACACTACACACAAGATAAGTGTGGTGATGTAGTTGGGCGGACTGTTTCGAGAAATAAACAATACAAATAATCAAATTTTGTAATCAGAATATCAAAGTAACAAAATAAAATGAAAATATTTATAGTAAAGATTATCTAATAAGTTTTATACAGTGGAACCTCGTTAAGACGAGTATGGGTTAAGACGAGAATACGGCCATAACGACAGTATTTTTGTGCACCGTCAATTTCTGTATTAAATATAACGTTAATTAATTAGTTTAATACGAGAGCATTTTCACGGTTGCGTACGTTATAACGACAGAAAAACGGCTGAACGTATGCGGAATGCGTCACGTAAACAACTCATGGCGCGCTCGGAGGGAACATCGAGAGCTGCAAGAAAGAATCGATTGTGCGCAGCGTCCCGTACATCTGGTGGTGCGCTCTTGACGCGAAACTCTGAAACGATAATCCC
>PNEQ01070892.1:0-37916 GCA_003012365.1 Medauroidea extradentata
CCCCCCCCCCGTCCCAGGCGCCAACAACTTCAAATTACGAACCACGTTTGTTCGCACTCCGCAGTCACGTCCACTTTAGTTACACTACCGGAGGTACCAACCCTACCCCATTTTATCTCCACCCCATTCACCAAAAATAATAATTTCATTTTCGGATGATTCAAACATAGCACTCGAATCAAAACTAGAGTGTCGTCGAACGTGTCTGTTGGGATCACGGTCTCTTTTATATATGAAAATAACCTTGATGTTACATTCTATCCAGAAATCAGAATGTTATGGGATTAAATCTTTTTCCCTGGTGGTGTTTAATATTATTTTTTAAATTCAAAGTTGGTCTTTCAGGATAAGCGAACATTTACAAACTGCGGGACATTTAAAGTAAACAGATTTGCATATTTTTATAACATATAGGTTTTTTTTTCCAACCATGCAATCAAATGCGTTTTAAAATAAAATCCATAAACTATTTTCTTTACGCTCGTATACATACATGAATAAGCCTCATAAATTTATTAAAATTAAAAAAAAAAGTCACAAATGCGTAAAAAACTTATTTCCCATTCTTTAGTAGAAATTGTTTTTAATGCTTATTGAACAGGTAATTAACAAAAGCGTGACAGTATTTTGTTATTACTGCCGGAAACTGGGGAGGACAGAAACAAAAGTTTATGTGAAAAATTTTCAGAATAAAATCGTTTTAAAAAATTGACTTATTAGTGAAGCAATTTATGTTTTTTTACAAAGAAGGCTATTTTTAAAAATATGATTTTTGAAAAGTAAAGATCTAAACTATGCTTAGGAATCAAATTTAGTAAAGATCTAAACTAAGTTTAGGAATCAAATTTGGTTCGTATTCAGACTAGCGTCCCCATTCACTTCAGTTTACAAAAGTCTTACTTAGTTACAAATCGCAACTGTCTATATTAAATCGTTACGAAAATAATAATTTATTTTTATAGTAATAGAGTACAAAATTTAACGTGCTGTATTCTCGAAGATGTAGTAACTGCTTTGATATCTGTGATAAAACATTAAGGTAATCGCCTGTCTGGGGCTTGAACTACGTTGCAAAGGGCATGAAGAATTCGTTTTTTAATTAAAATATTTAACTTGCCCATAAAGGAAATTATAAAAGCATACCAGATGACGGCGCAAATGTGCTCCCGAAATTGCACGCGTAATATAACAGTCGCTAGTTCTTCGGCTTAAATGTAGCAGCCCTGTTGAGCAATGTCAACTTAAGAGGCCTCCCTAGATAGGCTGCAATTGTGTGTGTGAGGCAGGAATGGCGAGAGAGCTGTTGACCGGCGTATGTAATGCATAGCCACATGCAAAATGCGCGTTATTTTCTGACAGCTGACTAGACTCCAAGTGACTATAGGCTCGTTCGACGTCTCCCGCTGACCGATATTGTCGTGACTTGCCGCGGAGAATGCTTACACGGTAGAGAGGCCAATCTCTGTAAAGACGTAACATATGTGAATGACAACACATAAAAGTTCGTGGCCAATTGAATCGCAGATTATGTTCCGTTATGTATAGGAAAGTGAAGTTTAGTCTGCTACCAAATGATAAGGCGAATTTTGCATGTCTCTAGAATGCATTATTGCCTCTCAGCGCGAGCCGCTCAGATGGCGTGCAGTGCTTCACTATTATCCTTATTCCTATTGGACTTCAAGCGGTGACCACATTATTTCATTTGTGGGAAGCATAGTTCAAAGTCTAACGCTCGTTTTTATCATTGCGTTTTTCGAATCCGGGTGTTGTTTTTCAAGATACGGCAGTATGAAAAACACATTTGTGGCCATTTTGAGAGGACAGAATATGGCGATTCTAATAAACGTGCCGAATTTTTAAAACTATAGCGACATAGTTTAAAGTGCGAGTTTTTTTCGTAGATAAACATATATAATGTACGATAAATAGTTTCGTCAAAAAAAGAACAGTTGTAACTCACTGCAACGCATCTATAGCGCAGGTAGACAGGCGCGTGTACAACTGGTGCGTGCGTTGTAGCGTGTTACGAGAAAGTTGCTTTTAATACGATACTACTATACGTGCGTTCGATATCTTTATACCCAGTAAAATAAAACACATTTAAAACTATGCCTCTCTATTTTCGGTTTATATTTATCATGCTTAGAAGCATGGTTTCAGGGCCCTTCAAAATGCCCAAAACCTCATTTTCATACTGCGATTCAACTCGGTTTTCAACGTCTTTTTTTTTTATTATTATTATATTTGCACCAGGTATTTTTTTCTTATTTTAGACATAAATTGTGATCAAACCTTCCTCTTAAGAAATTTGTGTATCTCTCATAGTTTTTGCGTAATGAGTCTACAGTTTTATGCACGTGATAGAAACAAACTGACATACCAAACCGAAAAAATTCACAGTGTATAAAAATATTGTAGACAATGATTTGTTGCACATAAAAACAAAAATTAGGATTTTTTTGTATTTAATAAATAATACTGAATTTTGAAACTAAAATGTCAAAATTTCAACCATTTTTTAAAAATACAAAAAAATACATTTTTTTGCTTTTATGTATGTCAAATCATAACCTACGACATTGTTATATACTTTGAATTTTTTCGGTTTGGTATGTCTGTTTGTTTTTGTGGCGTGCATAAATCCATAAAGTGCAATTTTTGACTTTTACGACTCATTACGCAAAAACTATGACAGATACACAAATTTCCTAAGAGGAAGATTTGATCACAATTTATGTTTAAAATAAGAAAAAAAATCTGGTACAAATATATATATATATAAAAGATGTTTAGTACTGAGGTGTACGCCCCCTTAAGACGGCCGCCTACCCCACGCTTCAATTTGCATTGCAGCGTGTTTGTAAACCGTTTTTTTTCTACGAAAGTATTCCACGTGTGCCCATTGTGCCAACGTACGAAAAGAAAACAAACTTCAGATAAGGTCGGAACCTCATTGTTAAAACACCAAGCTCTTTACAAACACGGTCTCTAAGCCCTCCAACATGGATAAAAACGGCCTTTTCATACTTCCGTACATCAAAATGTACTAACCGGATGTATGTGAAACTCAGATTGCGACCTGCACTGAACTTAGTTGCAGACATTCCGCCAATAACATTATATGGTCACCGCTTAGTGTCCCATAGTAAAAACCGTTCGGCGGGAACCTTGCACGCTAGTTCAGTGCTTGGCTCGTTGAGGCGACGCGGCATTTGATGCTGCACTTCAAGGTCGACCTTATGGCTCCGTCCCTTTTGAGCCTCTCACGCACGGGTAGGCGGTGCCCATAAAGTCCCATAGGAATAAGCCAACTAGCTAAACAATACACGCCATGTTCCCGCTCCGCGCATAAAGGCGTGGTTGTTGACGCACCAGCCAGTCTAGACCTTATCGCTTACTTGTTTCTGGACCTCAGACGCGGTATACGACTCTTAAAGGACGTTGGGTACCTACCAACTCAATATTTGAGTTTATTTTATGGATTCTGGCCAATAAGTTAACACCTTAAGGCGGCAAAATGGTGCTATTTAAGTAATTTCACAAGCAAGCAAATTTAATATACCATTTTAAAAATTTGTAATATTATACAGATTAATAAATTATACATAAAATTTCAGAAAAATGGGAGGGGGCACTATGCCCCCACCCCCTAGGATCCGCGCCTGGTTTTAACTATCACGTGTCCCGGGGTCCTACCTGCAAATCACAGACGTGTGAGTTGCAATTATCTTATTGTGGTTGGCGCAGTCAAACGACAGACGTCACTTCACAAAGACACACTGCCAATAACCATGAAGCAAAGCTGCATGTGTGCACGTAAGACACTGAAACAAACTTGGGCTAAATTCTTTTCACGAAGAGTTCATGGCCCTGAACATAGCCAAAAATGAATTGTACAGTCTGATGTAATACCTGTATGCAAACAAAACTACGATGTAGATATGCATGAGAATTAGCTTCGTACTCGTACCATATAAAATATTAAGGTCATCGCTTGGTCGTTTTCAGAGGAATCTCCAGTGGGAAGTTTGCACGTCGGTTCTTTGGCTTTTGTATAGAGGCGATACAGCACTTGGCGTGCATGTCACTGTCGCCTTTGTTGCTCCCTTGATCTTGGTCATAGGTCGAGAGTTAAATCCCCAGGTCTCTGCTTAGCTTGCGGCTACACAGATTATATTGGTGATCAATAGAGAGAATGATTCATTGTGGCAAGTTGATTGCTTGCAGAGTTCCGCTGTAGTATCTACGTATGCGAAGCTTTCATTCTGTTATTCGTGTTTTCACATTTATCCGGACCAATGAGAATCCTGGTACGACGATACTGATCGTTTGTTATTCTTCTGTAATCATTTTAACTGTCTCAAATTGCCATCATCCAGTCATACGAGTTGCAACATGCTGGAGCGCTTTGGGGACTAATCTGTCACTAAAAAGTTTCTAGATTTTTCACTCTCACTAGTAATCAATGTCGAAAATTAATTTCATCTCAATAGAACAAATTTAAAAGATAACTCATTCAAACATTAAGTGTTGCATGCAAGATATTGTAAGAAATATTGCGACATATTGCCTATATTAGGGTTTAGAGTAAGGTATTAAAATTTTGAAAAAAAGATAAGTTTCTTCTACAGCAGCATTCTTTCAGAATTTTACGTCGGAATACTTTTTTGTGTGAAGCTTGTTATCTTTATATTTGATACGTTAAAAAGTAGTTTATTTTAACACTTATTTCTCCATTTTGCATTACAGAATCAGATAATCAGACTAATCGTAGCAGCGTTTCATTTTATACTTATAATTAAATGAAGATAATTTTTTGCATACTTAAAAATAAATTTACTAGAAAGCGCTCTCTCTACACGGGCAATATTTTTTTCCTCGGCTCAAGCAAATAAAAAAGCTCTTAAGATGACTGCGATGAAGACAGGTGTCGCTCGTGGACTGAGATACGGCAGTGCCCATAGCCGGCCGAGGTGGGGAGGGGAGGGGGTTACTTACTGGAATTGCTACTTCTTCTTACTCTGCACTGACACGATAAAAAAAAAAGATACCCTCATCTGTTTCATTTTCGTTCAAACTGGCTCTCAAAGACTTGAAACGATACTGATATGAATTAACCCCTTTCAAGTGCACGGCAATGTTTCTTTTCAGATGTTGAAACGGAAAAAAAAATTTGCTCATGCGTGTACTGCATTGTAACACCTTACGAAGTTAAACTTAAGAGATGAGTTCCAATTGTCTTATGTCAGAAGTAGTAATAAGTTAAAAATAACTGTGTACTAGCAGTAGCTAAGGTAGTCTATACACAGTGTTCCGGAATTAGTGGTCGTAAATAACATGAATGGTAGATAATGCAAAAATAAATATTATTTGTTAGTGGGAATTTATCCGAAAATTACACTCTGCAGTGTTAGAGGCTAACATTAGTGTAGTAATTTGAATTGCGCGCGCTCCGAGGCACCTATCAAGTGTCTGAAAGAATCAGTGAGGGCAGCCTATTTGGAAAAAGGGTATTGCGGGTTGTAGTTATATAGGAACTTGTTCGGGTTCAGAGGGAAAAAAACACGACTCAGTCACATTAATATATTTTCAGATAAACATATATAGTTGTAATATAACGCAAATTTTGCTATTGTATTTGAGTGCAATACGGCCACACAAATCTTATTTACTAAAAAATAAAAAATAAATATTGGTAAATTGTCAGGATATTTTTTAACTTTATTTTTCCTGAATTCAGATTTTTATGTGCAATGCATGAAACCATGGCCCTCGGTTTATAGTTTCCTGGGAGAATCAGTTAGTATTTTTTTTGTTATGATTTTGAATGCTACAGTTTTTAACTACGTAAATTAAGGTAAAGTTGAAGCAAACCTATAATTTGAATGGTGTACACAGTCTACCGTAATTTGTGAATACTTAATATTAGTCGCAAAAAAATACTGAGTTTACACATTGGAAACAATTGGTAGAGATTGTAATGGCGAGGAAAGGGGGCGCTATTTTCCTGGTAACGTACTGTAGTTGTGGACATACGCCATTGCAATATTACATATGTCGTCCTAGAAATCTTAGCAAGAGACAAAGAAAAAACAAACAAAAACGACAAAAAGAGAACAAGCATATTTTGGCTGTAGTCAACACATTCATTGACCAAAACAACAGAACATGGAAGATCCCATAAATAGAGACCGAAAAATTCGCGTGTTCGCTGACCTGTAGGATAGCCTCTAAGAACATTTGTGCACTGAATGTTATAACAGCTGTTTATTAGCTGCTCGCTGACACAGTCAAATGAGCCTGTATTCAGCTACCATTTTATTATTTGCTCAGATACTTCCAGGAAGTGTCGAGTAAGTCAACGGCCAATTCTGAACGCGACGTAGACCTGTAGTTGCTGGAATTCTAGCTTGCTCCTAAAAGAAGATGCGAATTTTTCAGGTCTTTACCCTTAAGGAATTAAGTCAAACAAACAAAGAATACATTAAACAAAGATAAAAAAGTGGAAAGTCGAAAGACCAAACAAAATCTGTGTAAAACTCAGGACATCACAATTAAGACAATACTGGGACGAAGACAACGTTGGACACAAGACAGGATAACTACTACATCACAGACAATAGACTAGACGGCACAACGATGAAGACACAATAGAAAACAGTTGATGTCTCATACTAAGATTCCTGTAACGACATAATATTGCAATGGCGTATGTCCACAATAATACAGTACATTATTCTGTCCCATTACAAGAAACATTCAAAGACATTGTTCTCCTGGTGAGATTGAACTTCTTCCGCCTTCTATGTCATCGTGTATTCAGCGTCATTGTGGGAGATAGAACTCCAATACTGTAAAGAGGTCACGTCACAAGCTAAAGTAGTGCAGTAAGCAGCCTCTGGAGGGGAATACAGCATGTCTTTGATCCTGTGGACGGGGGAAAGACATCACGATAGTGCAGTTGATAGAGTTGTGGTTCGTGCCACTGAAGAGTTGCCCCTGGGAAAAGTCTGTTCCGATTGCTTCTCTTACCTGTTTTCTGTTGCAACGATCCCTCGTCTGTCGTCAACCTGAGCGTTTACTTGCTGCTCTTATTTCTAAGAGATTTGTGTACCGTTTTCTTATCTCCGCATTTGACGCGTGGGAACAGCGGAGTGGTACGGGCGACAGTACCACGCTCGCTAGACTGGCGTGCCAGATTTTAGCAGTACCTTTTTTTTTTCTTACGGAGAGAGACATACAAAATTCGTGTTATCATTTGTTATCAGACTAAACTTCACTTTCCTATATCTAACAGAGCATAATCTGCTATTTAATTGGCCACGAACTTTTATATGTTGTCATTTACGTGCGTTACGTCTCTACCGTGTAAGCATTCTCCGCGGCAAGTCACGACAATATCGGCCAGCGGGAGACGTCGAACGAGCCTATAGTCACTTGGAGTCTAGTCAACTGTCAGGAAATAACACTAATTTTGCATGTCTCTACTTATGGGTAGGGCTAGGAAAAATTCGCGAATTCAACGACCAACATGCTACTAGCATCTAATGACCAATGCATACTCAAGCCCCGTCTATTCGTTCATTGTCTGCTGTCTGAATGAGTAGCAGGTAATGGACAAATGGAGGGGCTTCGGTATACACAGGATAATGGACTCTAGCATGTTGGTAGTTGAACTCGCGAAATATTCCTAGCCCTACTTATGGGACTTCACGCTGTGACAGTAAAATTTACGTTGGATAATATGTAGTCACAGACTAGATAGTAATACAGATGTGAAATGAAGAAGCGGCTCATTTGATACGGGCGAACTTCGCCGCTTATTGGCGGCCCGAGGTTGTAGATAAATACCAGCCTCGTTTATGTTTGGCTCCTGCATGTTACGGCAGGTTTCCTATTGGACTGGATGTCGGTTAACAAGGCAGCTACCTTAAGCTGAGTGGTTGTAGGTGTTTCCATCATGTTGCTGACCAGTGAAGCCATTTTGCTGGAGAGTGTGACTGAGTTCGCCGTCCTAGCAGCTTTTTCACTCTGTATTCTTAAATATTCTGTTATATAGTTAAGGACAACGCATGCTTCCCGTTTTGCGTTTTACGAATTCATTTTGTATTTTCCGAGTTACGTAGTCTGGAAATGTCATTTTTATATACTTTGAGTGGCCCCGAAATAATGTTTATAATAAGCCCGCTGCATTTTTAAAATTATTATAGAAGCGTATTTTTGAAGAATTTGTTCGCTAAAGGAAAATTTGAGCGGTTTAGCGTGGAAAATAATAGGCGTGGCACGGTAAAACACCGTCCATTCACAAGGTACACAAAACTCTCAACTATAAAATGACTTTCAATAACGGAAATATTGTTATTTAGAAATTTACGTCCAGGGTTGAGATACCAGGTTTCACAACCCACACTGCAGCTATAAAGTGCCCGCTGTAAAAGAAATCTCAATGGATCTTTGTATGAGAGTGATAATGATGCGAATTTTAAAATTATGAAACATTCCTGAATTACGTCGAGCATGTAGGTATTTTTTTTCTCTGAACAGACTCGATATTTCGGTGAGTTTGACAATTAGGTGTGTTGATGGACTTGCTAAGGACAGGGTGGAGTTAAAGTGAGGCTGTGTGTGGGGTTAAGTGAGGTTGGGTGGTGTTTGGGGTTGAATGAGGGCGAGTGGAGTTCAGTGGGTACATTGAGGATGGATTGGAGTGATTGGAGTTCATTGGTGTTGATTGTGGATGGATTGGAGTGGTTGGAGTTCATTGGTGTTGATTGTGGTAAGGGGATTGTAAGTAGATACGTTTGAAATGTACAACGTGTGTGTAAATGTGTGTATGTGTGTGATTGTGAGATTGGCTGGGGTTTACTGAGTTTGAGAAGAGTTGAGTGTGTGAGCCGTTTTGCACATACAAGTATTTAAATGAAAACAGCCTTTCTGTTTTCAAGAAAAGTTATTCAAATGTCATCCATGACGCCATTGCAGTGCCAGATTGTGCCTAAAAAATAAAAATTGTTATTTTGATACTAAGCATATGAAGAATTGTACAACCGCGTAGGAAAAATAAATGCGACATAGATAATCAAAGTGTGAAGTGTGTGCAACGGATCTAACAATCACAAAAATCAGTTTACGTTAAAGGGAAGTGCTAAATAATTTTCTTAATTTTTTTCGAGTCATAACATTAATTCAAATTGTATTATCACAATTGTGTCTTTGACAAGATATAGGATATACACTTGGTAAACTGCTTGACATAAACAGTGGAATCTTTCATTAATTTGTCATGCAGGATCATTGCAAGGGACTTACAGCTTAACTTCCAAGAATGATCACAAGTCCAATATAAGATAAACATGTAACACTAATACACTCTAAATATGAATGAGTGAATATTTACTGATTCACGCTGATAGATGGAGCAGTTTCAACAATTTGAATCAGTGAAAATAGTCTCTATTTAATTTGTGAATATTCACTAATTTTCTTCAATAGTGCTAACATGTCACAAGTGAATCTGTGAATATTCACCGGTCTTTCCAGTTGTTTCAAAGAACAGTTTTCAATAATTGAATAAATGAAAAAAATACTGGAAAATCTGTGGACATTCACTAATTAGCTTGTGGAATGTTGGCACTCTTCATCGGAATCAGTGACTAGTCACCGTTTTCACAGTGGTTTTCCACTGATTCAGTTTGTTGAAACTGCTCCATCCATCGGCGTGAATAATTGAATATTCACTCATTCAGATTTAGAGTGTATGATCTCCAAAATTCATCACAAATGCATCAACATTGCCACTTTTACCAAACATATTTTAAAACAGATGTTATTGCAGGAAATCGGTAAATTAAATTTAGCGTCCAGCTCTCCCTCTTAAAGCTGCGTTCTTCGTATAAAATTGCTCCAGATTTAGTATCCTCCTCCGCAGAACGGTTCGGGAAATTTGTTTGAACTTTGGAACGACGGGCCGCTGTTCGCGGTGGCGCACGCAATCAGACTGGCTGTGTCGGAGACGGGCCGGGGATTTAACAGCAATTTTTCTGTCCCGTCTCTTACACACACAGTCTCTCTCTTCCACGCCCGCGCGACGTTGAAACATTATTCCGAGGGAATCTGAAATATTGCTGTTCCGGCCATAGGCGTCTGCATGGCGACGGCAGCAATTATTGGGGCCGCGCCCCTCCCCCCGCCTTCCTTATTCAATCGACCCTTCCCTTCCCTTGATCAGGCGCTTTGCAAATGTTTGCCCTTCTCTTGCACCCCTCGGTAGGGGAGGGGAAGGGCAGTGAGAGAGAAATTGGATCTGCAGTTGCCGTCGATATGGTCCAGATGAATTACCCCCCACCCCACCCCTTTTCCGTCCACACGCTCTCTGCGGCGCACGGTACAGAGTCAAACGACTGTTAGCGCGACATTCAGGAGAGTGAGATAATTTGGTCAGCGCTCAACATCGAGATCTTCAACGCTGGTGAGGGGTTACATGAGGTGAGTATGGAGCAGCACCGGAATCAACTGGCGGGGGAAACGGGAGATCCCGAGAAAAACCGCTGACAAACGGCATCGTCCGGCACGATTCCCATATGCGAAAATCCGGAGACAGACCCGCGGGGAATCGATCCTGGATCGCCATCCTCTCGAGAGAGGACACACGTCCTGTGATTAACAGTCCTATACAGATGGTGAAGCGTGTACGGATAACGTTGTTCTTCATTAAGAAATATAACGGGACGTGTGTTCCACATATTTATCTATGATAAGAAGTCACATTCAAAGCTATGCTTCTCTATTTTTGTTTTATAGATATCATGCTTAGAAACATGGTTTTGGGATGCTTCAAAATTTCCAAAAACAGTTTTTACAGACTGCTGTGACGTACAAAATACAACCAGAATAGTAAAACAAAACTAGAGAAGCACGTGCTGGACTTTATTACGCACTTTCCGTAAATCAAAAAGTAAGAGTCACCACTTAAAGTCCCATAGGTAGAGCCCACGATTTTTCGCGGGAAGAATTGTGCAACAGTTTGTTTCAATGCCTTACGTGCACATCTGCAGCTGCTTCATGGTTATTGGCAGAATGTATTATTGCACAGACGTGGATTATTTGACTGAGCCAACAGTAACAAGGTTACTGTGATACCACACGTCTGAGATTGGCGGGTAGAACCCTAGACGCTGAGAGTTATAAACAGCCAATCACTGACCATGAAGCTGAGCTGCTGGTAAGCACACAATGCATTGAAACAAACTGTTATAAGTTGCTTTGCGTTGTTGTAACTTTTAGTATGTAATTTATGCCATCTTATTTTATTTAAATTATTTCAATATGAGTGCTTAACTTTTTTTCATATGAGTGAAATGTAACATATACAAAAACAACACTATCCAAACTTTTATAAAATTAATTTTCATGCTCTACGTCCGTAAGGAGGCCTTGGTGGTAGAAAAGATACACTCTAAAAAAAACAGTTCGTAAATTTGCCACACCTGCGTATAGGAGCGCTAAGAAAGTAGATATGGTAGAATTGTTTCCCAGACATTCATGGTAGCACTCCTAAACTTTTTATAATACATTCAATTGTATACTGAAGTTACCAGACTTGTATTGTAACAAGTTTGAAAATTTGCATATTTACTAGGCGGAAGTATGATAACTGTCCCGCACTGTGTTTAGGTTATTTACGTAAATATTTTAGGACATTTTTACAGTGTAGGTATTTACATGTGAAATTATGTTCAGCGAAACCAAGTCACCTGTCAAACCTATATTATGCCTTCGCTGCCTTTTTTTGTTCAAATCGTTAATGTCTACACAGTTACTGGATGTTCCAACATTTTTTACAGTACCTTAAAAACTATGTATACGTAAGTATTTTCTTGCCCAAATATCTACTGTAACATGTAGCCTTTATTATTATCCTTTATCTCACCATGTTTGCCAAGTGGGCCCTACCCTTGACATACATCGCAGATTACGCAGCTAATAGTCGTCGTTGGTATAAGGAGAATGTCTGGGTAAGAAAAAACAAATATCTGGGATTTCCTAAGTTTGAGGTGCTTGATATCAGTTGTCTTAAAACATTTTTATCGCTATCCTTAAAGGTAGAGTTAACTCGAGGGAACTCTCCGTTAAAGGTATTTATGTCAGTGACTTTATTCTAATTTTAAACTTATTCATAAAACTAAGTTGTATTGTGAAGTGAAGACATTTTGTTCGGAAAATAACATTTATGTCTTAAGCGCTAGTGAGGGGTGACATGATATGAGTTTGGAGCGGCGCCGGAATGAAGGTGCGGAGGAAACGGCACGATTCCCAAATGTCCCGCCGGGAATCGAACCCGGGTCACTTTGGTGGGAGGCGAGAGGTCTGACCTCTTAACCACCCCAGTTCCTTTAAGTTATACTGAATTGTGGCACATGCTATCGACCGCTGTTAAACAAAATATTTATATTTAGTAGTTTGTTTTCAACTTTTTTTAGTTCATATTGCTACGAAAGCTGTACATTAATGATATATTTTGTGGTATTTAAACAAAACCGAAGATATAAGTAATGCGGACAGTCAAGTCTTCATGTAAGACAAATACCTTAAAATATTATATTAATTTAAGCTAACGCATTAACATTACACGGAACTAATTTGCAGTGTTTTACAAAGTATTTCATCCTGATATTTTTATTTTGAAAACTTACGCCAATTGTTTATCTTTAAATGTTTTGTTTGTATTTTTTTCAAAATTATTTGGTTCCAAATTATTGATTTTAAATTTTTTCTTGTCGCTGTTAGATAGTATTTTTCCAAATAACAGTTGAATACCAAGCCATAGTTTTGGAATTATTTTATTGTCGTCGTTTAGTTAAACGTATGCAAAATTTAAAATAACTCAGACGCATGTGAATAGGGGAAAATGAATTGGAACATTCCATTACACACATACATACAGATCAGGCTAATAAGAGCTTGTTAAAATGGATCGGCAGAAATCTTGCATGCTAGCGCAGTGCTTGGCTCATTGTGGCGATACGGAATTTATTGCGTGCTTCAAAGACGCATTTATAGCTACGTCACTTTACGGTTGGTTCACAATTGATAACGTAATAATAAGCATATGACATAGGTCGTTCGCGTAAGGACTAACCTCGACTCATAACACCAAAAAAAGTGGTCAGAGATGCTGACATAGAAAATTATATGTCTTGTGCATACGCACAGGACAGCTACCAACCACAACGAAAGATTTTGTGAGTGTCCGCCATGTTGGTTTAACCTCCAAAAATACACGAGAAAAAAAAACAAAGCTAGAATAAGAAATTGTAATGTTAAAAACTATGTTTGTATACTGTAAATAGTGTTTTACACTGTGCAGTGCATAGCAACTTTATTTCTGTGTTTCCTTTTATCTCCAAATACGATTCCACTTCAAATGTGTTTCAATGGCCTTCGGTTGATTATATACTGCAAAGGATGTTTCAGATTAGTCGAAAAAAAAATGTCATTGGCCAAACATGTCGGTAAGAATCAAATTGTGAACTAATTTTGCAGAAGGCGTCTGGGAGTGCTGTTATGTTATATGTTCTGTGCGTATGTATTTTTAATTGTTAACCTAATATTAGTCTCCAACCCGCAGGTACGGTGCCTTAAAATAAAAGTATTTTCACGCCCGGGGACATGTACAGTTTTGGCGAAACTTGACACTAGCAGAGATGGTCTTGTATGTGTAGCATACACTGCAGATTGCGCAGATCTGCAGTACGTGATGTGTTGATGCGCCACAGGATTGAGGTCGTCAGGAAGTTAGTCAACACATTAGTCGATAGATGGAGGGTTAGAAGGAAGGAGAACCCGAGTGTGCCTTCATATCGACCAACATTGGCAGAACTCTACATGTTTGTTTCGCAGGTTCTTATATACTTTTTTCTTTTAATTTGAAATCCTAAAATGAAGCGTATGTCTTCAAACCGTTACATAGATGTGTTGAAAATAGTTTTTGCTACGCGGCTTATTCTTTTCCAAAACCAGATAACTTTTGACTTAAGGCCTCGCTCTTTAGTATTACAGTGGTTTCGAAACTATTTTTTTTTTAACGGAAATTAATTCATATATCAAAAATTTATTCTTACTGTTTTCACACTTATATATCTTCGTTTTCACCTGAATCATTCTGTTGCAATTCACCAAATGGCTTTTTAGATTTTTTCCCCTGAAATATCACATATTTTGTTGTCAAATAAGCCAAAATGAAGCAAAATAATTTTTTACTAGCAAACGGTACATTATTTAAAAAAAAAAATGCTCTGGCAAAATTGTGTATCGTATGACTGTACACAGTCTCACATTTTTTCAAAGTATTTGGTTAAAGAATATTTTAGTTACTTGCGATTGTTTTAAATAAGTGAAAGGTCATTGCCTTAATGATACTTTATTAGCTAAAATTATGAAATATTTGTAAATTTAATATCAAAACTACTTTCAGCACATTTAAGTAATGTTCTTACGATATCTCCTTCCTTTTAGATGTAAACATTAATATTCTCTAAATAACGTGAACAGTAACCCTTGGTGTTAAGACCTTTCAAATGGCAATGTGTTACGTTTGCAATGCCATCTGGAAACAATTTTTTTTTCACACAGTGATGAACCTTTTAATATTAAAATTTTGTCCATCGCAGTAACAAATATTAATTATTTAACATCACTAGCTCATGTGTTTCTTCAAGTCACAGCAACTCGGTGAATACTCTTATTGGGAACCGGAAAGTGGGACATACGCTTCCACCGAAGTACAGTCGGTGCCAGTCTTTTAGTGGCATATATCTCAATATTGACTGTACGGGAAGTAATAGCAACTTCAAGATATTCCAGCCTTCAGAACATTCTACAGATTGACAAGGAAACTATGTGTTATTGTGCTAATCTCTGTACTTCACTAATTTCTTTCTTCTCTGACTCAAAATTGAAAGCTTTGTGGACGTTGTCCTGTAAATGGAAGTGTTGGACAATTTTACTGTATTTTAAGATTTTGAACCATAACATTTATTCAAATTGAAGTATCAATATTTTCTCTTCGGTAAAGCATAAGATATATTCTTTGTAAACTGCTGGACATAAATGATAATGGAATCTTTCATTAATTTGGCATGCAAAATCATTGCTAGATAATTATAGGTTAATTTTCAAAAATTCTCTTACATTGATTCTGCATGATAATTTAATGACTCGACTCCATTATTATTTATTTCAAGCAGTAAAGAATATATCTCGTGCTTTGTCGAAGAGAAAATTTTTATAATACGATTTGAATGAATGTTACGGCTCAAAAACTGACAATATAATAAAATTATCTTAAATGGCCATGGCCTTTCATTTATTTCAAACAATTGCAAATAACTCAAATATTTTTAACGTAATGCTTTGAAAAGATTTGAGATTGTGTACAGTCATACGGAACACAATTTTTCCAAGTTTTTTTTTTTTTTTAATGTACCGTTTGCTAGCAAGAAATCATTTTGCTTAACTTTGGCATATTTTGACCACAAAATGTATGATACTTTAGGGCCAAAAATCTAAAAATTACGTTTGGTGTGTTGCAAGAGAAAAATTCAGATACAAATGATGATATAGGCCTATGAGTTTTAAAACTGTAAGAATGAATGAATTTTTGATGTACGTATTAATTTGCGTAAAAAAAATATTTTTGAAACCACTGCAAAACTAAAGAGCGAGGCCTTAAAGAGAAGCGAGAAGCAATTTCCAAGATGCCCTTATATATATATAGTTCGCATTATTGCGAACATCTCTTCGTATTTTCTCCCTTCCAAAGCGTTGAATACGCCGACACCCACGACTCCCGCCCACCAATTAGACAGTTCTGCTTCATTGTTAGTTTTGAGCGAGGGCACAAAAAGCCAATCTTCTTTGTAATATTTTTTCCGCGCCCGGCCATTTGTAATCGCGAAGTTGCCATTTACTTACCAAAGGAAAATGGGAAAAGTTCGAGTCGGGCTCGTACTACATTGTCGAAGTTTCTGGAATACGTTAACAGGCTTAAGTCCTGTTTCCGCATCTTCGTGACAACTCTTTTGCTCGCCTGTTCGCTGGAATTATGTAGGAAGTTCTGTCTGGGGCATGTTATTTTATTAATACGATGTTGTTTTTAGCCTTGTTTAGCTATAACTCTGAAAAAAATTTAGAAAAATATAGTCCCTTGTAACAGACGTATAGGAACTTCTGAAAGCTTCGGTTTTGATGGAAGGCTTGGTAAATATAAAGTACATTAGTGGTGAAAGATGTTTATGATTCTAAAGTACAACTTGGAGAAAAGGTACCATCACAGCAATCGCCTTGAGTAAATTAAGGAAATAAAATAATTAATTCTCCACAGCAGGTGACCGGTATAGTGCGGTCAAAAAGTAAATATGTATTTCGTGACAGTCAAAAAAGAAAATGTAATTATTCGCGTTTGGCTGTAAAGCTGCAAGTTCCGTGAAATAATGGCTTGTAGGTGCAATGAACTTTTTCATCTGTCCTGCGTTCGAGACAACAGCAGCATGTTAGTTGCCAGAAGCATTTAGCAAATGTAAACGTAATATTCTTGAAAGGATACCCTGACCCACAGGCGAGGCGCACTGCACAGTAATAAGCGAACGCTCGCCAATTTACTATTGGTATATCTGCACACGAAAAAACGGAATAAGTTAAGTGTTGCCTACCTTGCTGGCGAGGAGAGAGCGCGGATATTAATATGAAGTTATATCCGGCAGGGCTTAAGAGTTATTGGATGCTAGCTCTTATTTTTTTTCTTTGAGGCACGAAAACGAAGAAGGCAATAAGTCGAAAATAACACGTCCGTCAAACACCTCATCGGCTCTAGGTGCGAAGGACTAAACTAGCGCGCAGTGTTCTCGTAGAATGTGTTTTTCAATGGGACTTCAAGCTGTGACCCTGTTATTTTACTTACAGAAAGCATGTGGTAAAGTCCAATGCAGGTTTCTATGATTTTGTTTTATGATTACGGTTGCTATTTTCTCAGCTACAGCAATGTGAATAAGTCATTTTTGTTAGCACTATTGAGAAGCTTGGAAATCACGTTTTTAATTAGCGAACAGCATTTTTAAAACCATAGGGATACAGTTTGAAGTGTCTTCTTTTAGTAGATAAACGCACTAGTAACATTTTTAATAGTTGTACAAGAAAACATGCTTTCTATACCATGCTACAGCATGGCTCCCGCGCCAGGTTCACTAACTCGTAATACCTGTCATTTCATTTCTACATTTCACTTGAATTCGTGTTGTGTATTCTTTTACAAAGAACGAAATAGAACATATCAATTTACTTATAACATTATCAACTTACATCTTAAAATGTATACTACGATACAGATCAAAGAATTTATAACAACAGTAACATGGTATTACATAAAATCGCAAGAAAAAGTACAGTATACATACAATGTTCATACAAATATTTCATACAAAAATGTCAATACACATTATTTTCCTATTATTGTCTAGGAATTACTCAACCGTATAACATTTCGGAATTAAAAAGCTAAAAACACATTCTTAATGTAAATTGGTTTATTATTTTGATTTTACTAGATAATAAATTAAACATTTCGCTGCTCTTATAACGAACAGTATTATTTGTGGCTACATGGTTTTACATACCAGAATTATACATATAAATACAAGGTACAGGTAGAATATTTAGATTCTTAAATATCGGCTTACAGTGTTCTCTTTTATTTACATTTGATAATATTCTAATTACTTTTTTTTATGTAGAATAAAAATTTTATTTGTAAGGCTTTTACTACGCCCGCGAAATGTTATGCCATATGTTACAAAAGAGTGAAAATATGCATAATAGACAGCTTTCATTGCTTTTAAATTGCACTTTATATTAAGTTTTTTAGTAGGAAACAAGACATACTTAATTTTTTACAAATAAGGTCAGAATATTTATTTCATTCCACTTGTTCTATTGCAATAACCAAAATGTCTTGTTTAAAGCCAATTTATTTTTGGAACACCCCTTTATGAAGGCCTGCATGTTCCGCCCTCTAGGCCAGTCCTGATAAAAGTCTAGGAAATGTTTGACTATTTTTGAAAAACTGACAACTGTAATACGAGTTCATTGTTACTAAGTTCCCAAAATAGATCCAACTATTGGAAGATGAATAAATTATATGAGAAAGTCTAACAGGTAGTGTCCAAAAGTTGAGCATTAATATGTACAAACACAAAATAATACTTTTTTTTTCTTGCGTAACAGTTTTAGGGCCAATCATAATCTCTTACAAGTGTAATCCGTAACTGTTAAACGATACAGAATGATATTGTACTTCCATCCAGGCGGAACCATCACCAGACCCTGGAAATAAAGGACTGTATAACGCACAGTGGTAGAGACTGCATCATTTGAGTTTAGTTTGCTTCCAGTGTTGAATGTGTCCTTTCAGCAATATGAATGTTTAGTGTGTCTAATCTTTTCATAAGAAAAAAATTAATGGAAGTTGATTTTACTGATATTTAATGTGAATTTATTATGATAAATCCAATTTTGTAATTTGTTAAGTAGTTCAGTAGTATTTGTTTCCGTAACTGTTAAATCACTAATTCTAAGAATATAATGTTTCTATCGTCAGCAAAATATATAATTCGGCCTTCATCTATGATATCACTTACGTCATTAACATATATTATAAATAAAAGTGGACCCAACTAACATATATGCAGTCACTGACTATATTATTCGTCTCAGCTCCACCCACATTGCTGTAGATATTATAGGACGATTTTTTAAAATACCCCTGAAATTGTAAATAAATTATTGTTTCATAAATTGTTCCGTGCAGATGTCTTCCGGTAGCAATGCTATTCTCTTCGTTTGAGCAACCATTAAAGTATATTAAATTTAAATTATTTTGTTCGTTCTGATCATGAAAGTGAAATTATTTGCACATAAGTTTTTACACAATTAATATTCGCATGTAAATATAAGAAAAAATGGTATACTGATGCATACGGATTTTTACCAGCGACCTTCACCTTGCACTTTAACACTAAAATCATTATGATTTACACAATAGTAACAGTTTCGTATTTACAGAAACACCGTACATATGTAATGTCTGATACAACTCCCAATTCTAATTATCTGGTTGACTCTTGTTTTCTTGCCTGCAGCTTTAACAAAATTGTGCACAGAATACGTGGGAAAATACAGGTAGCATGAAATAGAAACTAGATTCATACAGCAAAGAAGTGTTTTTAATCGCTATAGTTATCTTCAGCCATTTAACCCAACGTAAGTATACAATAGGATACTAAAATTATTATTCTCACAATTTGTTACACACATGTACTAAAAATGACGACACAATTTTTCTAAACCACGTGTGTAGTAGAATTATTTTTCCTTCGTTATTCATCGTTTAACTTGTAAATGCAAACATGTGCATACCAAAAAACCGCTATTATATGCACGATTTGAACGGAAATGTTTCATCGCTTCCAACCAAATCGATTCTTTTTTTGGAATTCCTGCCATGGCTAAATTTACCAAATCTATACAGTAAGTCATACATGTGGTTGACTCAAATAGATGGAATATAAGCAAACTAGCATTCGTATTTTTGACAGAAAAATTATATTTTGGGTGAAATCAAATGCACGTACTGTTAAATATAACACCTTATGAAGAATTTAGCATAACCAACCAAATATAAGTTTCTATTAAATAAATTTGTTCGACAAAATTGCATTTTCTAAGCAAACAATTTCCAGTAGTGACTTCAACGTTATGATTGTTAATTTAAAATAAATTTATTTGCGACAGCATAAATAATTATCGGAACAATCCTTGTTTCTCATTGTTGAACCGCATACATTGAATAGGGCTTGAATATTTATAGAGCAGGGGATTCTAGTATGCAGGGTAATATAAAGTGAGATTGTTTCCATTCAACAATTATCAGTTTTTTTTATCAATAACTTTATTTTTTGAACGGTTTCATCTAAAATCATTGATAAACCATTGGCAGAGGACGAATATTCAGTGCTGTATATATATATATATATATATATATATATATATATATATATATATATATATATAATATATACAGTGCACTTTCTGAGCTCGGGATTCGAACCCATAACCTATCAACTGGATGAAGTCGCGTGGTTTGCCTTGTTGATGAAGTAACGAATCACTTCACGCACACAGCAGATAAAAGTCGATTGAACCTAGCCCGAACAGGACCGAGGTCAGATGATGAATTGTCCAGTCGGGCATGGATCGGCTGTCGACGCTTGATAGAGTGGAAAAAAGTCGCGTTTACACTGGTCGTAGGCTGGCCTTGTGTCGAGAACACGTGTGTGTGCATGGGCCGGGGGTGAGGAATACGTCGTGCAAACAGTCCAGGCTTTGAATACATCACGTCTGCCCGTTTAAAATTCCCAGCGTGTTTGAATTATCGACCTCCGTCAGTCGTGTGACCGAGAGGCGGCGCAGAGAAACTGACTCTACGCCCTCGAGCACACAGTTATGTATGGAGGCACGATTTTGTGGCGAAAAACGTTGTTGCAGCATTTGGTTTCAGTGCCTTATGTGCACACGTGCAGCTC
This sequence comes from Medauroidea extradentata, assembly GCA_003012365.1. Classification (NCBI taxonomy): domain Eukaryota; kingdom Metazoa; phylum Arthropoda; class Insecta; order Phasmatodea; family Phasmatidae; genus Medauroidea; species Medauroidea extradentata. Next base: position 20,634 of record PNEQ01070892.1, read on the forward strand.
TGCGAAAAGATGTCCTCCAATCAGCAACGAGGTTCCTGTGACGTCTTCTCGATAAAAACTACGGACGCATCCCGAATTCCGAAAATAAATATATATATTTCATTCGAGTCGGAGTTTTGATTTTGCGTCTAAATGTTGGTGAAACTGGTGAGTTGGTAGTATATTACGATTATTTATTTTAAGAAAGACTTTTGTTGGTTAACATAAGCAAGTAATAACACTTTTAAGGTTGTTCAAGTGGGGAAAAATCGTAATTTTATATTTGTATGAAATAGTGTTAGTTTTTAAGACGTTACTTGGGACTTCATTTTCCTGTTACAATAAAAAATAGCTCAACCAATTTTCTCATAACGCATTTAACTGTCGAAATTTGCACGTTTATTGTTCTCACAAGCCGAAAAACTCTATGAACGTAAATAAATAAATAAATAAATAAACAAATAAATAAACAAACTAACACTGAAAATATACATGTAACGGGCTGCTGCTTAGCAGGTTTTAAAATCTATAACAAAATGTTTTTGTATTTAAAAAATTCAGAAATTTGGAAAATCTTGCCTCTTATTGGTTTACGTTTATTGGTTTTTGTTGCCTATAAGAACTAAAAATGTGCAATTTTTTTACTTCGGAGAGCCATTATAGGAAAACTGGTAGAGCTAAACATGTTTCGCTAGAGGAAGATGTACTCCTATCTAACGTCAACAAAGATAACACAATTTCATACAAATATAAAATTATGATTTTTCCCCGCTCGGACTCTCTTAAGCTGACGTATAATGTTGCCTTTATTCTCACATCTCGGAACGCAAGTGGGTATATACGTCATATAAATAAACAGTAAACATGTGTGGCTGTCGTACTCGAAGATAGTATGCATGTTGTTGCTTAAGAGTACGTGGTAGATAAATAAACGCTGAATATATCAATTGATTCCTACCCTTTTTCGAAGCCAATGTGGATAACATATCAATGACAATCCTAACTTTATGAGTAAATATTTATCCAGAATTACTAATTCGTTACGTGTGATCTCTTGCGCCGCAGTTAAATGCATGAGATTCCGGCGCCAGAGATTGTGCCTCTGAAGTTCGTAACACTGGAAACTATTTTGTTTAAAACGTTGGCTAAAACTATTGTCTAGGATTGCTATTGTTTAGTCTTCGCAAATTGGCTTCAGAAAACCTACAGTTAATAGATTAATGCTTTTAGCGTTGAATTATGTACCACGCCCTCTTAAGGGCGCGGTGTACAACAATTTTATCACCATGTTTTTATTTTTTATTTGTACCAGATATTTCTGTTGTTTTAGACACAAAATGTGACTAAATTTTGCTCTTATGAATTTTTTTTTCTCTCATAGTTTTCGCGTAATGGCTTGTTAAAGTCAAAATTCGTGTGTTTCAGTTTTAAGGACTACACTAAAACCAACTGACATACCAAACTGAAAAAAATTCACAGTCGATAAAGACATCGCAGGCTACAATTTCACGTACATAAAAATAAAGAATAACATCTTTTAGTATTAAATAAAATGCTGAAATTAAAATTAAATTTTAAAAAATTGAATACTTAAAAAAATTATTTTGTGGTTTAACGTAGCTGAACTTGTAGCCTACAACATCGTTATTCACTGTGAATTTTTTTCACCTTAAGTGAGTTGGTTTAAGTGTCGACTTTAAAACGGAAACATGTACATTTAGGCTTAAACGAGCCATTACGCGAAAACTATGCGACATAAAAAAATGTTTGTAAGAGCAAAATTTAGCCACATTTTGTGTCTAAAACAAAAGAAAAAAAATATGGTCCCAAAATAAAAATACAAACATGATGATGAAAGTTGCTGTATACCGCGCCAACTTACATGTTATATATATATGTCACATTTGTAGCGTGATAGCCAAACTAGTGATAGAAATAACGAGAAAATCCGTGTCGCGCTCTTGTGATACCGGCGTTACGTTCACTTGTCTCGGGTTTCAACTGGCAAATCGCAGGCGTTTAGTGTCACAATAACCTTATTCTGATTGGTGCAGTCAAATGAGATACGTGACTGAACAAAGACACGCTGCCAATAACCATGAAGCACAGCTGCAGATGTGCACGCAAATTATTGAAACAAAAATGACGCAGAAATCTTTTCGCGATCAAATCGTGGCTCTATTTGCGGCGATCCAGACGTAGGTGCCTCCATGGAACGTCTGAATTCGTACGTGTATGTGAAACTCAAATTATATGGAGTGCTATGGGTTATACTGATGGGTGTGTGTTTGAGGCCCAAAAGCCCAGGTCTCTACGTTGGAGACGATGGGTAATGGTAATGGACGAACCTGATGCGGTCTGAGGAAACAAGACGCACGACCGAGCCGTGCGACTGTAAGGGTGGACCCTCTCAGTGAGTACTCCTGTGAGTTCTTGTAGTACCCAGGCGCACAGGCTGGAAAGCCCACAAATGCCGTGGAAATAAAGTAGTACTACGGGCGACCAGGTAGCCCCATGACCAGGTTTTCTGTCATGTCTGGTCAGGGTTGGTCTCTTAGTGGTGGTGGTTGTCCGTATGCTGGGCAGATCTAGAGAGGACCCTTCCTCTGAGAAAGGTCGACGAGTAGTGCCCGGTAGCAGACCTGGACAGTCTGTTAGGGGTTAGATAGTCCCCCGAGTAAAACCAAGAGGCGGCTGAGCTGAGGATCTCAGTCGGGGGACAGGATTGTGGGCGAGATCCTGGGATGGGTGGCCCCAGGCTCTCTCGCTAGCTACTGTAACGCCTTTGGAAGGTGGATGAGGAGGCGCAGGTCAGTGTTCCGTCTAAGGGTTCGGCGGTCCCAACTGACTGTTAGCTAAAGTCCATTGCATTGCAGAGCGTGATCTCTCTCCTCGCCGGGATGGCCTTCAGCTAAGAGGCACCGTTAACAAAGACAGCCCTGAGTAAATCGGTATGATGGGTGTGTGTAATACTCTGTTTCTGCTGTGCGCATGTAACTCAACTGGCGCGGAGTGATTTTAATTTTCCAGTGGGATTTTTTGCGGTGGCATCATCTTATTGGTGGGAGGAAGATTAATTTCAAGTCCAACGCATATTCCTGTCCACGTGTCTTTGGAGATAGTCTGCTAGATATGCCAGTTTAAGAGTAAGCGATGGTCGCCATCTTGACTTTTTGTATTTAGTGTCATGACATTTCTTTTGGATAAATTTATGGAACCTTAAGCAATATAGAGAAGAAAAGTATACATATTGATAGCAATTATAGACGTAACAAATCTCAGTTTGCCGTTACTTTACGTTAAATTGAAGAACGTAATAAGAATTGTGTGTCTGCAATTAGGTATGTAACAACAGTAACGGCAAACAAAGATTTATGATGCCTAAAATTCTATCCGTGTGTATTATATTATGCATTTGTTTAAGAGTTCTACGAATTTACCCAAAATAAAAGTTATCACACAAAATACAAAACTTGAAGATGGTGACCATCGCTTCCTTTTAAAAAAGCTTTCGTTTTAGGGGCCTTAAAATTATTTCGTAGGAATTATTTTGCTAGTGTGTGTGTGTTTTTACAACAAAAGCCGTAATTAACAATTCATGTTAACAACTCTTTGAGTTGCCTGAGCCGTGGTTAGTATGTGCAGATGATTCTCCATTCAGTAGCCTGGAGGATGCTAGGAACGATGTGTACGATCACACGACTTCAGAAATAGAAAATTTTCTAGTGCCAACATGACACAACCAAACTTGTATTTTATTTACACTAGTTATCCAGTTTAATTGAATGATTGGTTACGTCTGACTATAAATTATGCTTTAATAAAGTATTTTTATTTTATTTTAATACATATTTAAAATCAAATAGCAATAGTTATGTCAAAAAACGTGTTAGTTAATATGTTATTACAATTTTTTTTATTTAAACAGTTTGCTAACTGTAATATAAGCATTTTATTCACATGACTCGACTAATTAAAATTGCTTTATGTGAAAACATGCATGGTGCTTTTACAAAAGAAAAAAATTACTAGATGGCGTTACTGTTCATATACAGCATAGTAACGCGAATTATAGCGAAATGAAGTAAATAAATGTCGCTTATTATTGCCGTACCTGCTTTGCTTACCAACTGACAAAATAACCTCACATCGCAAAGCTGACTTTGATGACATGTAATTTTTGTAAATGAAGTGATAAGTGCACTAAAATTATAATGTTTTAATCTTATAGTTACTTTTCTGTCATATTCAAAGCTGGCAATCTTACAAAATATTGTTGCTATGTATACGTTGTGTTTGGCAGAAATTTTAAGGTTATAATTTTCCAAATATTTGTTTACTTCAATGAAATTAATACATTGCTTGTTTTTACAAATAGGTCGTAACAGTACGGTTGTTATTGTCTCAAAATGTAACGCTTTTATGTTATAATTCCTGAACAAGTGCTCGACCGCATCTCAAGCTTCCGTTGAAACAATGTTTATAAACGGCCCTAATTGTCGGACGTGTGTTGCCTACCAACTGATAAGATTACTTCGTATCGCAAAACCGACATTGAGCACATCGTAATTTTTATGAATGATGTGATATTGTGCACTAAAATTTAAGGCTAAGATCTTTCATTTATTTCATACAGTTGCGAATAACTGAAGTGTTTCTTAACCAAATGCTTTAAAAAAAATTGAGACTGTGTATAGTCATACGATACACAATTTTGGCAGAGCGTTTTTTTCAAAATAATGTACCGTTTGCTAGCAAAAAAATAATTTTGCTTCGTTTTGGTTTACTATGACAACAAAATATGATATATATCAGGGGCAAAAATCTAAAAATCTGTTTGGTGTATTGTAACAGAAACATTCAGCTACAAACGATGATATATAAGTGTTAAAACTTTAAGATGAATGTTTGATATGTGTATTAATTTGCGTAAAAAATAAACATTTTAGAAACCACTGCAAAACTTAAGAGCGAGGCCTTAAGGCGACCGCCTACCTCCCGCTTCAAATACGTTGCAGCGTGTTCGTAAACAGGTTTTTTCTACGAAAGTATTCCACGTGTGTCCATTGTGCCAAAGTACGAAAAGAAAAGAAACTTCAGACAAGGTCGGAACCTCATTGTTATGACGCCACGCTTATTAAAAAACACTGTTTCTAAGCCATCCAACATGGCTAAAAACGACATTTTTCAGACTTCCGTATTTCAAAATGTACTAACCGGATGTATGTGAAACTCAGGTTGCGACCCGCACTGAACTTAGTTGCAGACTTTCCACCAATAAAATTATATGGTCACCGCTTAGTGTCCCATAGTAAAAACCGTTCAGCGGGAAGCTTGCACGCTAGTTCAGCGCTTGGCTCGTTGAGGCGACGCGGCATTTTGATGCGCGCTTCAAGGTCGACCTTACTGCTCCGTCGCTTTCGAGCCTCTTATAATTATCTTCCTGTCAGCTTCAAAGCTGGCAAGCAACCGTTTGACGGAAATATATTTAGATTATAGGCGATGCTAAACTTCTTTCCGTTCAATGAAATGAATATTTTTCTTGGTTTATTAGCAAATCTTAACAGCACGGACCATAAATATAATGATGATTTTATTATAAGTACAGTACTGAAGATGTTTATTTTATCTCATGCTGCCGTTACCGTAGTGTACATTGGTTATAACAAATGGGTTTGAAGAATGTTGTTTGTAGTGGATTTTGTAAAATTAATCATGTTTACGGGTTCCTCTGTACAGTCTAAACCATAATTTCCTCATTTACATGTTTGTTTGAAAACTAAATGTTTACGAAAATATTGCAGATATATGCTTTACAGGTTCTAATGTTCATCTGGCCTAGGTAGGCCAACGTTTAAAAGCTGTATAGGTGGAATTTAACATTTTCAATGTGCGACTTTTTCAATACAAAATACTAACGTAACGTAACGTTGAGTTCTTATTAAATCGTAGTAAAAACAAACATTCTAAGTGATATAATTCTTTCAGGCACGAATATAAAGTATTTTTAAAAATTAAGAAGTTAGGTTACGTTTTTTCGTAGCTTTGTATTGTTGAAGTTTTATTATTATATTTTGTTTCGTTTTGTATCATTTGCGTTTTAGACCTTTTCAATTTTTTTCGAATACTTACGAATTTTTTTACTTAATAAATGGAATAAAATATAACTGTGAATATAGGAATTCCTAACATAACCTATTCCTTACAGGCGGAATCAGTGTTTAAGTCACCAAGAAAGAAAGCACACTTGATGCAATACTTATATATACGCGAATAAGCAATGCTTAGGGACCCTGTTTTTTCGCGAAAAGAATTTTGCCTCACTTTGTTTCCGTGCCTTACGTGCACATCTGCAGTTCTGCTTCGTGGTCAGTGATTGGATATATTAACTATCACGAGCCTTGGGATTCTACCGGCAAATCACAGACACGTGGTGTTGCAGGAACGTTATTGTAATTGGCTCAGTCAAATGAGATACGGCTTCTCACATAGACACGCTAATACCCATGAAGCAGAATTGCATTTGTGTACGTAAGACACTGAAACAATCTTTTCGCGAAAAACCAGGGCCCCTAGAATGCTTATTTGATTATGAATATTTGTGAAAAGATGAACTTTTTGTGTCTGTGAATACATACTAAAACAGTTTTTATTTAGTTTACTTCATCAACCATTGCACAAAGCAGTCACAATTAGCAATACTTATTTCTAGATATATGAATTAAAAACCATACTTCAGCATGAATGTAAGTAGTACTTGTATAAAGCATTTCTTATATCACTACTGCGAATTCCGCCCTAAGTAGAAAATAGTCTATGGTTAAAAGTTGTCAGGTCCTTTGTTAAAGAAACATTACATTGTAATACGAACAACCTACCCTACATTCTCGCACACTGGTATTGTTGACCTACCTCGTAAACTAAGAGTGTGGCGACTTTTACCAAAGAGTATTTTATGCTTAGTTTTGGTCAATAATACACATTGTGCAGATCATATGCGCGAATATCCTGACATACTGTATTAACAGAAATATATAACACCCGTGTTGGAACCGGCACTTTATGTTGTAACTTTTTCATTTTTTTTTTTTTTTTTTTTTGCAAACGTGATACTGTCGAGCAGGTAATTATTTTTAAACTGCCTTCAAAATGAGCACCGAGTTCGCACCAGTCATTTGTTTTTGTCAACCTTTGCAAACGTATCTGCTCGTTCCAAGCGAAGCTATTCATTACAAAGCCGGCGGCCGGCAAACTGGCGGGAGTTTGAATTCACACCCCACTAGCGCTTCGACGGCACTGCGCGCGTTGCAAAAAGTCAAACTGAAAATATTTTCCCACGCACCGAGTGTGAAACTACACGCGTTTAATTTTTTTCCCTCCTTTGCTGATACGCGAGTGTGCGCATGCAGAAGCGTTTGCTCATTCGAAAAGAGTGAAAAATGGTGTCCTCTCTCCGCGCGATTATATATCCTGTGTATTTATATGTTATGTGTAAGGCCGCCGGAGCAGTTGCGTTTTAATTTCGCTCGCTTTATTCCACGACCGTCTCTTTGTTTGCAGAGGGCATCGTGAAATGTCGACATCTGACATATACGTCGGCGCAATATCGGCCAAGGACGTATTGTATGGTGATGGTCCTCAAAGGGGTGAAGTGGGCAAGATTGGAATATGTGGGCAAGGGGGGTGGGGACGTTGAAAAGAAGAATGATGACTTGCCGTGACGTCACGACACGACACCAGTGGCCTGAGTACGAACATTAAGGGCGCGGTTCATCTCAGTTTTCAACGTCTTTTTTATTTTTATATTTGTACCAGATATTTTTTCCTTATTTTAGACATAAATTGTGATTAAATCTTCCTCTTAGGAAATGTATGTATCTCTCACAGTTTTTGCGTAATGAGTCGTAAACGTCAAAATTTGAACTTTTACGGTTTTATGTACGCCACAAAAACCAACTGACATACCAAACAAAAAAAAAGTTGTAGACTGTGATTTGACGCATATAAAAAGAGAAAAATAATGTTTTGTAATATTAAAAATTTTTGAAATTTTTTAATTTTCATTTAAAAACTCAGCATTTTTTTATTAAATACATAAATATTTTTTTTTATATATATGTCCAATAATAGCCTACAACATTGTTATACACTTTCACTTTTTTCGGTTTCGCATGTCAGTTGGTTTGTGTGGCGTAGGGTACATAAAACCGTGAAGTGCAAATTTTGAAGTTTACGACTCATTACGCAAAAACTATGAGAAATATACAAATTTTCTAAGAGGAAGATTTAATAATATATGTCTAAAATAAGAAAAAAATATCTGGTACAAATATAAAAATAAAAAAGACGTTGAAAACTGAGATGAACCTCGCCCTTAACATAGCAAGATTCGCTTAGTAGAGAAGTTATATTCTCCGTGTTTACCCCAAGTTAATTTTCTACTCAATTATTAGCCTATTTCTGTCCATAAACATCGATAGCGATTTTATACCAGAATTATATAGCAAAACTTCTGTGTTGCGTACATACTATCACTGTATACTAACAACTTTCAGTACAAAAGAAGAAAAATATGTTTGCAGGGGCGTCGTAAATGGTGGTGGGGGGGATGGGTCGAAGAGGGGACCCCCCCCCCCCAAAAAAAAATTTTTGTAGTTTTTAAGATTTTTTAAGATTAAGATTTACTTCAGTTGTATATTAAATATTTTGATGAAGAAACTTTAAATATCAGCATTTTGCACCTTAAAATAAAACATTTCCCGGTGGAGGACTCCTACACACCCCTTTATTACGTAAGTTATATGTACACTTTCTCTACCAGTGACGTCCCCCCCCCAAAAAAAAATAAATAAAATGCACGACGCCGATGAAGTTTGTGGTGTTGGTTGTTATAATCCGTTAAGTATAACTGTAAAAATTCCTGAAAACTGTTCACAAACAACACACGCATGTGACTCCCAAATAAGTTACATTATCTTGTACTATTTAGGTTTTAATAACTCGTGCAGCCATTGCTAAGCAGGGAACAAGAATTTCATTTCCATTCAAATCACATTGGCAACCCTGCTGGCTTATTTCGCATGCGCGTGAAAATACACTACGATGAAAAATAGTACTGGTGCTATCTGTGCAATTAGGTACGGAATTCTGTCTGGAACCAGCGTAGTTGCTGTACACACTGTCGCACTACTACTTGCACTGAATTAGGTACGGAATTATGTACTGAATTATGTATAGTGTGTACCGGGCTTCAGGGGGAAGAAATGCCGCCAGTTTGCATTATGTATTTTTCACCATAATTCTTATTTTCGTTCCAGTTCTGAAAATTTATCTTCGTTACATTTTGTAATGCTTATACACTGACAGAATTTCTGGCGTCACAGGCAGTTGCATACTAGTTCTGTTACGGCATCTGAATCAGACTCAAGTATTTTATCAATATGATATTCCGTACGTTTCTACACGATAGACTGAGTTCTTTTCAAGATCATCGCGTTTACAATAATAACTAAACAATATTATTCAGTTTGACGTCAGATAAGTTTTGAGTTCAGTGCAATCTATACTCTTCGAACTGTGTTTGTATTACAAAGTGACAGGAAAGTATACATTACCTGAAAAGTAAGATGTTACTAACCTCAACTACAAATATACGAATTCCGAAAATACTACTTTTTAAATATACCACAGAGTCGATGTACTTAACCGTGGCCAGAATTTTAATAATTAACTATATTTTCAACATACATTTTACTACTAGAAAATAATACACTTGATTTGGCAGCGGACCTTCCTCATTAAAACATTATTATTATTCATTATAAGTAAGATAAAATATGACATTGGCTGAAATTATATTGTGTCCGTTTGAGAAAACCCTTATCTGATAATACTATGGAATCGAAGTCATTCGCACAGCTAACAAAACAAGGGAGTGTATTGTTGTTATTCTACACTTGTGAGAGTAACCCGTAGGTATTATTGCTTTTAGAGACGTAATATTTACGAGTCTTTCCACAAAACACGCTACAATAACGAAATACACTCATGTCATCAGTATCACAAGTGTTGCACACGCGAATTATATTGGAATATTTCTAGTTAGTAGATAATTAGGTTTTTTATCAAGGAAACATGAAGTCTCACTGTAAATTAAACTTTTTCACTTGTCTCACAGAAGATGCAAAGGGTATTGCGTCACTCTAGCAGAATTTCGCTTACCAGTGCGGAATTCCCAGCACCAGCGTTTTAGTAGAATGAAAGTTTCAAAATTTAAAAGGTTTCCTGGTGTGACGGGGGAGTAGTGTAGGGTAACAGCGAGAGATTGCCAGAGGAATTAAGAAATGTCGCCTGCCCCTGGGAACTAGGCACACACTCGCGTGCTCTGCTGAATACGTACCAAGCCGTACGTAGAAAGCGATGCAAAAAAAACTGCGAGGACGGACCGGGAGATATTTCTGCGGCAGTGCGTACTTTTGCGATTTCGCTAAAATACTTACAACATGTTTACCCTGTTAGAGCATTTACCGGAAGAGCACAAAGTTAATTTTCATTATGTTTACCAACAATCCCACATTAATGGCGTGGTTCAACTCCGTTTTCAACGTCTTTTATATTGTTATATTTGTACCAGATATTTTTTTCTTATTTTAGACATAGATTATTAAATCTTCCTCTTAGGAAAATTTTGTTTCTCTCATAGTTTTTGCGTAATGAGTCGTAAACCTCAAAATTTGCACTTTACTGTTTTATGTACGCCGCTAAAACCAACTGAAATACCAAACTGAAAAAAAAAATCACAGTGTATAAAAATGTTGTAGGCTGTAATTTGACACAAATAAAAACAGAAAAAATATGTTTTAATTTTTTTTTAATTGATTCATTATTTTTTATTAAATACAAATATGTTATTTTTTTTGTTTTATGTATGTCAAATTGTGTTGTAGGCTACAACTTGATATACAAAAACCAAAAATAAAAAAACGTTTGTGTTCACATAAAAATGCTGAATTTTAAAATGAAAATTTACACAATTTTTTAAAAAATTCAAAAATATTACCAGAAATGTCTTTTTCTGAATGCCGTATCTGGAAAAACAAGAACCGACTTGTAAAAACAGAAAAAAAAAACGACTGTTCGACTTTGAATTAGGTTGTTCACAAATAAAACAAGAAGTTACCAGCATGTCAGATAAACCTACTTTCCTTAATGTGGGTACAAATTAATATTTAAGGTAAAATTATTTAAGTACATCTAGGAATAATGCTAGTTAAAATATATGATAAACGAAATGTACATAAAGTCAGCTTACTAAGCAATGTACTCGTACCCAGTTTGATAAACATGAAAACATTTTCTGATATGTATTTCTATCATAAAGATAAAAAGTAGTCACCGTTTTCAAAATATTACAAAAGGATGAACGAGATAGGCGAAAGTCAAGTCAATTGTATGTAGTATGTGTAAGATTTGAGGATATTCCTGCAAATATTTCATCAGATAATGCATACTATGCTAAAAATACTTCAAAAAATTTCGCCAATTCGAAAATATAAAAACAGAATGAACGAAATAAACAAAAGTAAAGTTATCTTTATGTGCAGTATATGTGTACTAATTCTATAAAAAGTATTTCATAAGATATGGAATGCTATGCTAAAATTATTAAAATAGCCGCCATTTTGAGAATGTAAACACGAAGAGCGAAATTCACAAACGCTTTGTAAGTAGTATATGAGTACGAAATTTCATAAAATTCTGAAAAATATTTCCTATTACGTGTTATACCAAGTTAAAAATATAAAAATGGCTGCCATTTTGAAAATATGAACACGGGATGGACGAAATAAACATCAGTCAAGTCAGCTTTGTATGTAGTATGTGTGTATCAAGTTTGATGAAATTCTAAAGTACTGTTCCGTAGATATCTAGCTTGATCGAAAATAGGTTAAAAGGACAGTCATTTTGAAAATATCAACAGGGCATAAACGAAATATATAAAAGTCAAGTCAGATTACAAAGTATTATATGTGTACAAAGTTTGATGAAATTCGGTCCACAGGTTCAAAAGATTTTAGGGGGTCATGTACACACACATACACACATACATACATACATACATACATACATACTGACAGGAAGGTGATCTCATAAGCCTACTTTTTTCTTCGGAATGTAGGCTAATAATGATTAGTACTGCCTTGTACTGTTCGTATTTTGCCATAAAGTATTATATTTTTTTAAGCGAGTTTCCTTTTTGTAGACAGCGAGGTCTTTAGATGTGGTTACACACAACTGTACACAAGGACAGAAACTGGGAGAATTGGCCATTGTACAGTATGTTTTAAACAACCGTCTAAGCATTCGTCAGGAGCGACTTACGGAAACTACGGTAAAAACCGAAATCAGTATGGTCGGAGCCGGTATCGGAACACGGGTCCTCCCGAGTGTAAGACCAACTTATGACCGTAGCTTCATTTTGCTCGGTTTGTCATAGAGCAAATATAGGCATGATTCAGCATGATGTTATACATGCTTGGCAAACATTGTCTCGACCACGGCCGTAGAAAAACACGTCTGGACACTCACCTGGAAACTTGACATATTTGTTGTTTGGCTGTAATTCGCCTAGTTCACGATAACGCTATACGTTTCCGGTGCTGTTATCAGGGCGGTCGGATTCAAAGCCGCCCACTTCCCTCCCACTAAGATAAACAATTTATCAAAACGTATTTTTTTTATCAATTTATGAAATACTTCCTTCGCTCACAATCCTAAAGCATGACTCCAGCAATCTTTATTTACTTTATAATGTTAACAATTGAAAAAAAAGTGGGTGGAGTTGGAGCCCGACCGCCCTGATTGCAGCGCCAAACATGCATTCTCGGTAACTTGACGAACTACATCCAAACAACAAGGGAGTCAAGCAAAATACATTGTTAGATAGACGAGTGTCCAGACCTGTACGTCTACTATCGTGGTCTCGACATTTCATGTTTACTTCTTTCTGGAATAAATGCGCCACAGAAATAAAAACGGGACCACTTGTTGGCCAGGTTTAATTTACACGAGACGAAAAATTCAAAGTTACATTCTAAACAGTAAACTGTTAGGTTTTGTTGATACATTACGGTGGATATATTGTGCTTGCAACGAAAATTTAGTAAGTGACAGAGGTGATTCTAAGATTGACGTACGTATTTTTAATACAGTTTTAATCATAACTTTATCTCAGTTTGTTAAAACCGACAAATGAAACTTTGTTATTATTATTTTTGAAAATAAATATTCTACTATACAACTGATGAAAAAATTCTTGGTTTTCAAGTCGTAATATTTGTTTAAGCGTATAAATCAAAACAGATTGTTTCTAGAACCAATTTTATGTACAGATATGGACACAATAAATGGGCCAACTCGTGAAGGAATAAGTCCCGCGTCAGTATGTTCGGCAGGCAAGCCTTCGCGCAGGCGAAAGATGAGGGCGTGGTGTCATGCAACGGAGAGCGAAGGTTATGGACAAAAACGACACAAATCGCAACATAAAATTGTGTTTGACAAATTCTTAGCTACCTTTAGTAGAGAATAACCGTGGATAATATTTCGTGTTCATAAACAGTGATATATTTAATGGGGAGTAACAATATTGACGTTGTACCACAAACATATCAGATTGCTGTGTATTGTTGGTCGATATTATTGTCTTGTAGTTTAATTTGTATTAATTCTACAAATGTTTACTTTCATATTCTAATAACATGTTAACTGTCCCTCGTATTATTTTGCAACTAGTGCGTTTAGAAAGCAACTTAATGTTTATAAAGTAAGGACAAAAATCCTCGGCAACAGCGATACTGAAGTGTTTTGAGAGCATTGTACGCAAGAACGGTAGGTCGTAGGCTATGTCCAGAAAATACTAGTTTGTTTTGTTTAACTAGCTCTTATTGCTCAAGTGTCAAAATGGAGTTGTCGCGTATTATGACGGAACATACAAATGGAATTTACGTATGAATTGGATATGTTAAATATTACTATACCATAGAATAGTATTTTGTAAATGTTTTAGTTTAATTGATTGCAATACGGATGTTCAGAAATCTTCACGTCCACACAGTTTGAATATTGGAATTTAAATGATTGGCATTTCACTCGTTCACTAACACGTCGTTGTGTTATGTTGTGCAACATAGTTGACAGTAATATTTAGCAAGTTGTGCGTTCATAGCGTACAACTGACAGTTGTCAAATAAGGGATTGCATACAGTAACGGAGGGAACAGCAGCATAACATGTTATAATAACATTGCACGTAATGTATGCTTACACTGCGTAGTATGTGTTAATAATCAATACTTTAATCATTTGTCAGTCAGAACTGTCTAATCAGGTATTACCTACAGAACAAGAAAATATGAGGAAATCTTATCCTTGCGTCACGTTCTTCTGACAACTGTGCTGAGACAACATTTATTTTACGTGATACATGGCTGCTTAGTGATCTTTGTTGGTAACAATCGAAGTTCGGACCCATGGACGGAACCACGCCTGCAGTCATTTCACACTGGAGAGCGACAACTGTTTGTCAAACGTAGCGAAAGTGACGTTTGCGACTGCCTGGACCAACAACTCACAACATTATTCTATGATAAGGATCAAGTTTATCGCTTGATGTAATATATTTAGTGTCCGAAATACTTTGTTCTATGGTTTCTAATGGCTTTTATTGTAAAGAATCAATACAGTGATAATGTTACACGTTTTGTTCGTGCTTAACACATGTGAAGTTAAGTCACAATGGATCAGCAGTGGACTGCCAAAGAGGGATAGAAGTATTCCGAGAAAACCCACTGGGTAACACCTATGTTCGGCCAATGTTTTATATGTAAATATGTAAGCGAGTAATCGGACAATAGCGTCACGGTGACTGTCAGTTAAATATTACCGTATTGTTAAATACGCATTAGTTTCAGCTAGCAGTATGAGAATGAGAATATGCATGCACTGAACATTTTGATACAATATAGGTAACCGTTATTATCTGTTTATTGGAAAATGTGTGCATATTCGTAACTTCATTACTGTGTCTTACAAATACATTTTTTATCTTCATGTTTGACATTGGTGGACAGCTACAATAAATTGACGTTGAAAACCTGGTAATGTTTTGATTTGTTAGGTCGGTTTAAATAACTGAGCATATTCATACGAATAATATTTGTTAGACTTAACTCTTATGTGTAACGGACATACGCACGCATTATTAAAAACGTCGCTTCTTTGTTCAATATTGATATTCGTTACTTCTCTGTTGAAATCATGTATAATTGAGCCTGTCTTAAAATTATGATCTATGTATCTGGTAAACTTGATCGACATTTACATCCATTCTTAATAGTCCTGCAGAGCACACACATTTATTAGATGAACAAGTGATTTAATGTCAGGCGTATTACGTTAAATGCTAGAATAAATAACAAGCAAATCATACTACATGTTAAATTTATATTTAACATGTAACAGGCATTATTGAACCGTCCTGATACACACATTTAGAATCTTTGTTTTTGAATATTATAAAGGTGTCGTACTTGTAATTTATACAAAACGATAACATATGTCGCTTCGATTGCACGTGTTTATTTAACCTGAATTAACTATACGAACTACACTCCATTATGCAGACAGAGATGTCGTGATCACTTACATATCCCCGAATTCTTTTTTGGGCGTTCCCAATGTATGTTATAAATGGACACGTGTTATATTTGCATTTACTAAATAGTTTGTGCGACGCACTGGTTCAGCCAATATACAGTGCCTGGTCGCTGGAGGAAGGTGTGAACGGACGATGCTCGAATCCTTCAACAGAACCTGTGCCCTGCGCAGTTCCAACACAACGATATTCGTTGTTCTGCAGGTTGCGCAGCTAATGATTGCCGACGTGGACATTGATTATTTCAGTGGCCCAATTTTTGTGTCCATGACTGTACATGTTCTTTAAAATGTTTGCGCTAAACATGCATTGCCTGTTAAATACTATTCGAGACTAGCGACAGGGGAAAATGGTATACTATTTTTATCACTTTTTATAAAATTAATTTAACACATACAGAAAATGTAACACTAAAATAACATACACATTATACTGGTTCTACAAGCAAACATTTTTTTATTTAGCCTCAAAAACAAATATTACGACTGAAAAAACACTAATTTGTACATCAGGGGTACAGTGAAATCTTAAACGGTGTTTTCTGCTACTTAAATACTATTGCAATGGCATATGATGGTTCCGATAGTGAAGTACTTCCATTATTTGTGTATAGAGTCATGTAATCCTTAGGTAATTGCAGGATACCTGATAGTCGTTTATTATTTCGACTCTTAAAAATTAAAATCCTCATATACCGCGGCAATAAATTAAAAGGTACGCGCGTGCGAGCGGAGGGTAGATTTACTGCGGCAGAATGCTAATGTTATTGCCAATCCAGCCCGCTCGTGTGTAACTCATATGTTGGTCGGAACCGAATTACACGGTATCATTCACTCCGTGCAGAGAGCGAAATACGCCGCCGATACCATCAAGCAGGCACTGCGTTACTGCAATAACAATACGTCGCCTGCCTGGCGGCTGTGTTTGTCTGTCTGTCTGTGCGGGACAGAACCAAGTTGAACGACGGCAGTTTTGTTCACTCACGCTCAGTTTTGTGACCATTGTCGGCGAGAGCTTTCACCTACGATGTTTGCGTCCCAGTTTCCGCCGGATGACGTACGACCAGGGTTATTTTCCTCGTGGGTTGGTATACTTCAGATTTATGCTGTTTGTTGTGGTTGTGTTGACATATCGTAGCTGTGAAAGCATATGTAGTTGATCGGGAGCGACGCGAAAATGACTGAAACTCATATTCAGTTTCTTATAATAAAGTTATTGCATTTCATTACACCGTAAACTAATTTCCATCCGACAGTGAAACTGTGCGAGGAAGTAAACTTACGTCAAAAACCGCACCACTAAATTAGCGACACACGCTAAATTTAAGTCGAAATTATGTTACAGCTATTAGTTTATCCGCGGTCAGAATTTCGAATGTTTATTATTTCGGGGTCGTAGTTAAGGTTGTTCAAGTGGGGAAAAAACATAATTTTATATTTGTATGAAATAGTGTTAGTTTTGTACACATTACTTGAGAGTACATATACCTCTAACGGAAAAAAATTAGCTCATCTAGTTTTCCCGTAATGGCACTTCAAAGTCAAAATTTGCGTATTTTTACTTCATACAAAACTTGAAAACCAGTTAACATAA
>PNEQ01070893.1:0-23529 GCA_003012365.1 Medauroidea extradentata
GAAAGTATTTGAAATTGATTACAGCTGAAGCATTACTCAGACATCAACATTTATAATTTATACTATTTACAGTACACACAAAAATAAACAAAATTGTTGGATATCGGTTTATCGGGCATCGGGTATCGGATCGGAAAAATCAAGGATATCGGTATCGGAATCGGTATCGGGTTTTTTAGTAATCGGGCCATCACTAACTGCATACAAGTAAACAGTTATGCAAATGAAATGAAGTATTTACTTGAACTTTATTTTAAGTACTTACTTTTATGCATATGACCCAAGAACATTTATAGTAGGTACAAGTTAATGTAAAATAAATCAAGAATTAGTAATGTAAACTTAAATACTTACATTTATTGCATGAACAAAAAAAAATACACATGTATATGGGTACATAAATGAAGTTAAATATTTTATACATCTTAACAAGACAGCGCTCTAACGCGAGCGAGACAGCAAGTTGCACCACCTCCTCCTCTGCCTTCTTACCCCGATGATGACGTGGGGCTGCTTGTACCTCTTGTATCGCTGACGTCACAAGCAAGTTGGGGGGAGCAGGCACAAGCCAGCCATCCTTTAAGAGCATGCGCATTGGTTATGATCAAACACTACTCCTAACACCTGGAAATTTCGTCCTGTGTCAACCGGCATCATCCCTGAGATGTGAGAAAGTTCAGGGCATCACCACAGCTAGCTATAAAAACCAGATCACAACGGTTGATGGGCGTATCAACGTGGCGTTTAGCTAGTGCAAGAAAGTGCCGGACTCTGCAGCAAAGACATAGGCTGCAGCAACAAGGAGCCACATGGGATTGGAACATCAAGAGGCGACAGTGTATTTGAATGTGAGAAATGGATAAGAAGGTTAGTCTTTTACAGTAAATAGTGAGACTTTTCTGGACAGAGAATTACACAATCACAGGACTGTTTTGTGTGTGAGACTGGTAAGACATTTATGAACTGTATACTTTAATACTAATTTCATATTTTAGGAAGAAAAACTATAAATCATGTTTGTAAATATTGGTCTAACAGAGATTTGAAAACATCTAATGAATTGCTGTATAATTACTGTAGAATATTTGTAAGGTTTATAGTACATCAAGAAAATTAATTTAATTATTTTATTCAATTATCAATTCCTCCATCCCAAACGAACCTAGTGCCACCCAGAACAGTAATTTTGTAACATAACCTCTTATCCTGTTTAAAAGTCAGAAATTTCTAAGCATCAAGAAAAATCTGGCAGGATGCAAAAAATACTTACAAAGTAGGATCCCTTTGTGATGTAATTTAGAAAATTGTAGCCCTGGCTTTAAGAAGGGAAACACAGTTGTAGTTTGAGAGTAACGGGAGAATGTGCAGGAGAGACTACCAGGTGGCCAATATTACCTCGCACACTGTAGCATCGCTAACAGTAATCTATCTTGGACAAACTAACAAGGAAAATAGTAACAGAGAGTAGAGTGCAGAAATTGAGAGAGTACTAGGCATACATGCTCAAACACAGTTCCCACCCACGCTCCTTGAAAAGTGCTTAAGAATTTCCAAGCACCTAAATAATAAGAATTTCTGTTTATACATTTTTTTCTTTTCATTGTTACGGGTGTCAAAATGGCTTGGTTTAATAATGTTTGGCCAATGGAGTGCATCATTATGTACTAGATTACTTTCTGAGAATGAAACAACTAAGTTGTATAGTTATGGTGCAACAAATATATAGTTAGATGGTTTACTTGGCATAATTTTTGTGAGCACGTACAATTAAAGTTGGTTCTTTATCGGCAGCTATGACGCCTGCCAATCTTGTGACAAAACACTTTCTTTTACTGCCCTTCAGAACGTTGTTAATTTGATATGTTGGCTCTACTGTACAACCATCAAGTAGGTGAATGGGGTTTGTTTAGTTGAAAGTAACGTCATGGGTTACCTTTTGTCATTAAAAATGCCAAGAGGCAAGTGTGTGTTCCGTGATTTGTGGCTCTCCCAAGATTTATATTCATTGTGGTTAGTTGAAGTACCAGACACATTTCAGTGTAATAGAGGTTATGGATGCAGAAATTAGATGAGCCCTTAAATGTGTAGACTTTCATTACTTGCTTAATTCTTGTGAAGGACTGCCAAAACTATACAAGATTATGTTTCCGGATAGTAGAATTGTGAAACAGTTTTCTTGTAGTGCTACCAAATGTGCATATATTATTTGTTTTGGAATTGCTCTATACTTGAAAGCTGCTAATTTAAAAGTATCAGGCCTCAAAGTGGTGCAACACTTACAAAATAGTGACAAAAGTGACCATTCTGGTAGAAAAAGTGACAAATGTGGTTGATTAAGTGACTAAAAAGTGACAAAGTGAACCTAAGTAATCGAAGGCGACAAACTAACACCATTGGCATTTACGGAAACGTATTCGATATAATGTACTCGATAGTATTGGCTATCTCTACTTGCCATGTTTGCAAAACACTTGATACAGATTCTCAGGCTAAAGAATTCTGTGGGTTTTCTATACCCCGTCTTACGGTGTACTACATATCTGGTAAATATTAAGAATAACTACTCCTTGCATACCTGCTAAACTATTCATTTTAGAGTCATTGTTTATTAATGAAAAATGTTTCTAAAGATGCTAAAAGTAGTATTAGGTAAAGAAAATTATATTTTCCTTACTTTTAAATTTTACATTTTTCATTGGGTTAGGTTATGTTAGGGAAAGTTAGTTTAGGTTAAGTTATTTTAGCCTTAATTATTCCATTTTCGTTAGGTAACCTAACCTTACACACACAATCTAAACAAACAAAAAATGAAAAATTTAAAGGTAAAATAACCTAGCCTAGCCAACATATCTAACCTTAATCTAACCAAAAACTGAACATTTCAAAGACAGTAAACTACAATTTTCTTTACGTACGACAACTTCAAACTTCTGCAGAAAAATTTTTCATCGACAAACTATGTCTTCAAAATCAATAGTTTGGTCAGTATACTATGAATAGCTAGCTATTCTTAATTTTGTATTCGACTAGATATTTTAGTTATCTATTTTTCCACAGTGTTTTGAATAGCTTCAACCTCTTCGGGGCTAGCTGTGGTTTCATTGCAAACATTCTCATGGCACTCTTCACTATAAGGACATCATTTAAATATCCTTTCAGATATAAATCCTTCCATACATAAACCAACAGATGTACTCTGCACTGACACCAGCCTGTTATTTCGTCCACACAAATTAAAGAAAGAAAACCTGTATATTTATAAGTGCACGCACAGCATTCATAAAAAAAACTCCTAGCAAAAACGTGGAAAGAAGTGGAAAAAGTGACCACTTAATGAAAAAAGTGACTTTTAGTGACACTGACCATAAAAAGTGACTTTTGGTGGAAAAAGTGACCGACTTTGAGGCCTGAAGTATGCCAGTGAACTAGAAAACTTTTGCTTATTGTTTAGTAAGAGTTTAAATCTTTCAAATCAAATGGACATACTGTACATATATGATACTGGTACTGTAACAGCAATGAGGTAACAAATGGCCATTCTAGTACAGAAGTAACAGTGTCAGTTTTGCATGAAAAAACAAAAAAAAAAAATATCTCAAAATTACTTCTCTTATCAAATGATGGTCCAGCTGTCAACTGAACTGGAAGCTGTTCAGTTCTCTGCAAGCTGATTTGAAAAAAAAAAAATAATAAAAATATTTCAGTTGCATTCTAATAGATAGGGCCACGATTTTGTCGCGAAAAGATTTTTGCCCCACTTTGTTTCAGTGACTCACGTGCACATCGGCAGTTCTGTTTCAAAGTTATTGGCAGCGTGTCTATGTTCAGACACGTTTCTCATTTGACTGCACCAATCAGAATAAGACTATTGTGACGTCTATAGTTTGCCAAGGCAAGTGAGAGTAAAATCATCCAACCACAGACAATGTAGCAGAGCTGCAGGTGTGTACATGATGCATCGAAACCAAATGTTGCAAAAATCTTTTCACCATAAAATCGCGGCTCTACTAATAGATGTAGGCAGTTACACTTTTCACACCTTAAATAATTGCTTTAAACATGGCAATAGATGAACATTGTTGAATCTTGGCATTTTTTTAGCAAGCATTTACTTGTTATTTAAAGATCCTCCAGCATGCAGAGAACGCAATTTAAACGTTTTCCAGTCCAATAAACTCCCCTGTAAGTTTGGCAAGCATCATTGGTTATAAAATGTTCTAGCCGCGAAGAGCGCATTGGAAATTTGCGATGACTTGAAGAAACTGTACAAAAGTAAAGTGTAAATCATTCAGCATTGTTGAGGAAGCTTGTAAAGATGTTCTAATGCCAGTAAAATTGCACAGTTTCCTTTCTGTTGCTAAACTGTTGCAACATTTCTAACCAAGTATCAAAGTAACTTACCACTGTTACGTTTCTTAGCTGAAGACCTAAAAAATACACTGTTGTTAGTTTTTTGAAGAATTTCAGTATCATGAAGCGTGAATACTACTTGAAATTAATACCCTACCAAGTTTCTCTCTTTGACTTTAAAGATAAAAAGTGTCGCTTGAGCTTGAGCAAAATAAGGTTAAGGTACACTGCAGACAGAATGGTTAACAAACTTGTTCACAAAAGTGAATTTTCAGAAAGACAGGTGCTAGAACTTACAGACACAAAATACAGAATTTTGTTTTCTTGACAGTTGAGAATCTAGTAGCAAAAACTCAGTATCAAGTATGCTTTTATTCAAAATCTTCCATGTCTTGATCCACATTTCATGTCAACAAATAATTTGCTATAAAAAAAAATTAAACAAATTTTGTCAACACTTGTAAATGCCATAAAGTCAAAGGAAAGTTTTGTGATGAAATGTTATGATAGTATGAAGAACTACTCAAATGTGCACAGGGAAACAGAACAGTATTCAGTGATGTTGACCCTGCTGTTTCTTGAATTGATGTTTTATTTCCACACACCTTAGTGGTGTAAAAAAGTATGAACATTTGTGGCAAGTTATAAAAATGCTCTTAATATTCTCTTTTGGCCAGGCAGCTGTGGAACTAGGATTATTCTGTTAATCGCCATCTAGAAGTAGAAAACTTAAAACAAGAATCGTATATAGCAAAAAAGTTTGATATTAATTGAAGAGGTCAGGAAATGTGACAGTATAAAAACTGTACCTCTGACCAAACAGTTAGGACATCTATTTCATGGGCTCGACAAAAGTATATGTCATACTTGAAAGAGGAACATAAGAAGAAAGTTAATGAGGTGGAAAAGAAACGAAATCTTGAGTTATCCGAAGAGCTGGAAGCTCAGTAAATGAAAAAGGTTAGACACTGATGCCAGTTTAAAAATAACTATTGAGCAGGAACTTTCAAAATGGCACGAGTCATTGACTGATACCCCTATAGAAATAATGTTGAAACTAGCTCAAAATCATCTAATTGCTTGTTGACCCCTTTACAACTATAAAATTCATGAAGTTAGAAATGTGTGTGTTTATTGCTGTTTAGCCCAGTTACGATAGTTTGTGATTTTCTTTTCTTTATGTTTCAGCATCTACTTTGTTAGGCGAGTTCAAGAAAGATCGCTGAGATGTATGAGAAAGTCTGTAACTGTAATTAGTTATAAGCTAGGGTAACTGTACACTTGAGATCAGACCACAGAATGGTTTCTGTAGGCCTGAGGCAGAGAATTGTTTGGAGACACTAATGTCTGAATATAAATGTTATGAAAAATGATTTGCAGACAATTTTATGATTATTATAAACACAATTAATAAACATTTTGCATAAATAACATTGTAAAGTATGTTACAGATCCTTACAGCATTATAAACACAGTAACACTGTTAATACAGATGTATTTTGCAAGTGAACATGTTTAGCCTAATGACTGATCATCTATCATATTAGCTGTAATGACTGATCATCTATCATTATATTTCAATTGCCTCGCCAACATTGGCCCACTTTAAACTGGGAATTGGGCATTGCAAGCCGAAAGTATTTTTTACGCCACAGGAACAGTGGATACTGACTGCTGTTCAGTCATCCGTGGTTAGGTATATCACATTGGTTTGCCCTTTGTGTTGTATTTTATCATGAGCACAAGGTGGTGCAGAATTATTTGGTTGGGTTTTCCACCCAAAGAATGTGATAGGAGAAACTTTATATATTTTTGGGACCAGCGACGTCAGTTTGGTGAACACTATCCTTGCAGTTTTCTCAGTTGACATTTACCTAATCGCAATATATTATGTTGTCTACATTATGAAATACGATTGATGTCAAAAATAACTGACGAAATATTTGATTGACATACACTATAGATAACGAGTGTTTAATTTAAAGTTAAACTATAATAATTTTTGAAAGGTTTGTTTTAAGAAATGTGTTGTTGCCTCATGGAAATTAATAATAACATTTTTGTATGTATTCAAACACCATTGGTAACCGACAGCTGGTCTTTATAGTTTAGGGTGTTAGTCGTTTCATGATTATAAGATTGTTAATGCTGTTAGTGGTAATTTAGAGTATGTAGTACGGTGTGTAAAGGGCTGTGTGGCGCATCATTATCCCACCTTTTAATGAATATGTATTTCTGAAAGTAAATACTTTGAATTTAATTTTGTTGATTGTTTGAAATGTTTGCACTTATCCCCTGTTACGATACATGTGACGCCTTTCGTGCTTTTTGGGGAAGTAGCACGAAGAACGCCACACTGATTTTTTTCTCAGAGTTTATAGCAAGAGGCCGGAAAGCCATTCAGGCTGGGGCCTGGCGCATTCTGCCCCTTTTGTCCCCCCCCCCCAGCCCCTTGCTCCAATACTGGTTTCTGGTTTAAATGGGCATAATGTGGGCTCCCTCCTACCCAGGTTGAGTACGTATCATGTCTTCAGACTGGTTGGTTACGCATCACAGAACTGTATGGTATTAGTCAAATTCTGTTTATGACAAATGCAACAGCAGAGTTTTGCAAAGTATGAACAAAAAAGTAACAGAGTAAAATATGAACTACATGAAGACATTAAGTATGTTTTTCCCCAGAGTTATTTTCGAATTTCTTCAAAATTTTAAACAACCAACTCATTGAATGAGTTAAGTTTTCATGACCCGAACAATATACAATATTACAAACTACAATTTGAAAATTAGTCATTGCAAATTCAAGTATTCATAACGTATGGTAAAACAGTTGAGAAAATTGATACCTTAGAACCCTGTTATAACATTCAATATCAGTTTTCTTTGGTCCCACCATTTTTCCATAAAGCAAAATGCTTTCCATTCTTAAACATAACAACACTGGTATTTTTAATTTCCTGCATATCCAAAGTCTATCCCATGTAAGAATTCATTTGTTTTGACAGCCGATCCTACCAATATTTGTAACATGTGCCAAACACGTGGCATAATAACATACCATTTAAAACAACAGGACCTGATCGTATGACCTGATGAAGCAGTACGGTAGTGGCAGCCCTGATCAACAAATTGGTTAACTTCCATCGCCAACATTTAAAGTAGTGTGTATTATACGTGACAAATAAGTAAGCATTTTGGAGGAAACATAATATAATAACACTGCTCCGTATCCAGCATTAGTCATTTAACTGTTTTATTCTATTCAAATCGCACCATTTTATAACTAATGTACAAACAACCAAATCGTTATCAGTCGACCTGTAATCAAAACAAAGCACTGCCATTTACGAGTATGAAAAAGTGACAGCGTTCGTGCGTGTTTAAGATTCTTATAATGTGTTACTTAAATATTCTGTGCGTATATTTAATATATTTTAATGTGTGGATTATAAAACCCAGCCTGTAATCGCCAATGGGATGTGACATCCGGCAACCAAATCAAAGGACGCCCATTTGTGAGTGTTTGAGCCTCTCGTGTGTTCCTGTGCGTTTGTAATTCTTGTAGGGTGTTATTTTAATGTTTTGTGCGTACATTTAATTGTAATATATTGCAATGCAGGGAATAAAATACCTGGCCTGTAATCGCCAACGTCAATGGAATATTAAGACGTTTTTCGGAAGACAGGAACTTCAGCTGGCATGTCTACAAAAACAGTTGCTAAGTAAGAAGTACGTAATCTGTTCAGAAAAAAGTGCTACTGAAAATAAAAACATATTACCTAACTTTTATTGTAACAGAATTTGTGGGTAAACACTTACGGTTCTTTTTGTAGTCTTATATGTAAACATGCTTTTCCAAGGCACCGACTCAATAAACTTATTTTTGTACAAAAAGTCTGTTTTATTTTTATTTTTTTAAAGACTAGCAAATAAGTGGCTAATATCATGTCCACGTGAGATTTTGTGCCTGTCAGCTGCAAAAATGTAGGCCTACATATTACCAAAAGAAGCCAGAAGACCTACGCCTATATATTTCCGGTCATTAAAGTGTACTTGTTTAATAATATGTGTTAATCAACAAAATTATTTAAAGCTGATCTGGGCAATTACGCCGACCCATGTTTGTTTACTACTTACGCTTTTTATTGATATATTATTTCCATTTCAGTTGTGAGAGCGCAAATTTTTGCTATGTAGTTTACAATAAATATGTTAAATTTTTTTTAAGTATTGTGAGTCACATGACTATGATAACACTGATATTTCTAACGTAGGCCCTGCCACGAAAGGTAGGTTTTTTGATATTCTGCTACTTTAAACTTAAACTAGGCCTATACGGCTTTACAATCTGATAGTACAGAACCAAATTGACTGCAATACGAAAAATAATTATAATAATGCTTGCATTAATTATTTTATTTATTATTTTAGTTTGAAGATGTTTGCTTGCACTGTCATATGTTCTTACAACTTCAGTTTGTTGCAACCAAATAAGCTACTATTATTTCATCTTTTTAATGTCAAGTAGAAATAAAAAAAACATATATTGCCCATACGTGTTTATTTTTGGTAATGACATTACAATTTTGAGCATACTTAGAAACATACAATAAATAATGTTAAATTTTGAATGATTATATTAACTTAACATCTGTAGAATAGTCTACCCATTACTGTAATATGAAATAATTCCATTAACATTGCCCACCTAACCCTAGTAAGATTAATGTGCAGTTAGTATTGAAAATAAGTTATTCGTCTGAGATCTAAAAAAATATTCTAAAGAAAATCACAACACACTTAGGATGCTATTGCAATCATAATATACCTTAACTATTGACATGTTTTAATTGTCAGTTGGGAAGCACATGGTAGTGGAAGTATATGTGTGTTTTTGTTTGCATTGTCCTACTTTTTTACTACTGTCAAATAACGGAATTATTATACAGTATGGACTCTAAGTTGTGGACAAAAAAACTATAAAAAAGTATAAGTTTGAGAGAATGTGGTAAGTGTACAATACAGTGATATTACTGACTGTGATCCTGAAAATAAGGCTCATGAATAGACAGAAGACAAGTGGAAGAGTCTGTATTATATACACAATGTACCTGCATGTATTAATAGTGTTTCTGATGGCACATTAATTGATGCACCATTTAATAGAATTATAGGTGAATTTACTGTATGTAAACTATGAAACTGGAAGTTACTTCTGTGTAATATTCATTTATTAAATGTAAAAGTATTGACTCATGCTTATAACACTTTCCCGCATATAATATAATATTTTTTGACAGTTCCCTTGAAAAACAATATAACACGGATCTACTCTAAATGTTCTGTGGTTAACTGCACTTCACAATCATGTTCTGAAATGTAACAAAATATGACTATTTTTATGAAAAACATGATGATAGAACTGCACAGCGAGACACCTTGTACACTCCAAGTATACCTTAGACACATCTAACCTTCACTCTACTTAACACCTGCTCCCCCCCCCTCCTCGGCCCTTTAAACGCACACTTTCACCTACACAATTTCAAAAACGTCCTCATCTTTATAGAGCAGGTTGCAATCAACAATATTCAGTACTTTACCTCCTGATCCAGACAACCAATCTCAACACTCATAGGAATGGAAGAAGAAGTGGCAGACAGGAGAGAAAAGAAGCAACACGCGACATTCTATCATTGCTCAATGTGAGCTAATCATCTGACAAAGCCAGGACAACAAAACACAGCCGCTTGCGAATACTGTATCTCTGCCACTACAACTAAAAATTCAAACTTTGTCTCAACCATCACAACTTTTGTACAACTTCTCGCTATTTCTGCAAATTTTTTTGTGGCTTTGTGGCGAATAGACACCTTGACATCCTATGATTATGTACTACAGTAAAATCTTGTTATTACGACCCCCTTTACTATGACCATCCCATTTTTATAACCCTTTTTTGAGGAACCATAAAAAATTTGGGTCAATGAAGTTGAAAATTGAAGGAAAATCTGCTGAGAAATATGTTTGTTCATCCGTGTTGTGTTTTTCTTGGTGAGTGCTGTACTGTACGAAATGCATGGCTAAAAATAGATAACAACCTCCTGCCTGTCCACACCAGCAAATACCCATTTACTCCACCCCCCCCCCCCCAAAGAGACAGATTGTGTTTGTGTGCGTGCACAGCAACTGTCGTGCCTTGCTGTCGCTGATTCGGCCAAACCAGCCCCACCCCCATAAATGCTCAACAGTCACATGCAACTTGCATCCTGTTTGGCTTAAAAGTAAAGAATTTCCCCTCCCACTCTCACCCAGACATCAGCTTTGTTTCCATGTCTGGTAATGGCCTGGGTGGGGAGGGGGAGAAGACTTTTTTACTCATATCACAGAGAAAAAAAATGACCAGAATGGCACTCAGTAAAGAAGTAAAAACTAAAACAATCCAGCATTATCTCATCTTTTTCCCCCTCTAGCTACACAGGTTGTGTGCATTAGAATTGAGCCCAGACAAGAGAGCTGAAGAGAAGGCTATGCAAAGGGGCAGGCAGCACAGCCCTCCACTTGTCGCCACCCCCGGTAACATCCTGAGCCTTGTCTCATAACGAGACTGATAAGGTTTTTGTTTTATGCTTGCTTAACAGAGGAGCATTAAGAGCAACTGCAGCCAGCGCTGAGAACCACTTCACATTTATCTGCAGTGCAGAGTATTACACTGGTACGCAGTGCCATAGTTTTAAGTTTTTCCTATAAGCCTAAGACTTTAAGTGGTGAGTAATCCAGTCGTTATTTTATACACGACAACACCTTGAAAAGTCAGTTTTTAGCCCTTTTGAGGGGCTCAAAATTCATGTTCCTGATAGGCAAATTGGTTTTTAAAAAATATAGATTTTTTTTTATTGTTCGTTCTTTGACAAACATGTTTATCGGCATTGCTTAAACTCTTATGATGGCGATACATTGCAACAGTTTATGCGCAATAATAAAAAAAATAGACTCAACGGCTGCGCTGAAGGGCTTTAAATTGTTGCAGTATACTTTCACGTAAATAATACAAAATGTTCTGTTGTGGTCTGTGTATGCTCCGTCCAGACGAGCAGGATGGATTACGCACGCACAGCCAGCTGAGAATAAGCCAAGCCAAGACCAGCTGGCCACTCTCCCCTCCCCATACCGTGTGTGCCACGCAGCCGCACCACTACAGGCATCTTGGCACACTGGTTTTCAATGTCAACAACTTAAGGCATCTGTATAATAAAATCTCAAACAGTTAACCTTTTAGTAGTAAATCATATGATTTTTCCAAATCTAAAGGAAAGGAAATGGGCATGTCGTACTGTGTTTATGCAATTTTTTTTTGTGATGAGGGATTGAAGATTACTTTTTAGAGTATAATTTTTGTTCTGGAGGAATCTGACTATTAAAATTATTTGTATTTAATTTGAAAATTTAATTTTTTACACCAGTGACGATTAAATGCTTAAATTTTATGTGAGAAAGTAAATTTTACGTGTAGGATATTGGGCGGGCAGAAATCAGCTCAAAACATCCCTATGCCTCTATTACGACACTCCCGTAGCAACGGGATTCTACTGTACTCTTTTTTCAAACTAACCTTTTATCGCAGCCTACAATGTGTGAAATTCTCTCCAATCGAAGTGTATGTGTGAGCGTCCATACCTGGGTCACAGACAACAGGGTTTTCTTCTTCTAAGTCTCTCTCTTCCTTTATCTCAACATCACACTCTATGTTTACACCCATGTTGTCCACACTGCTAGAGGGACTGACTGGCTCTTCTGTCATGTTTCCCTCAGACTGTAACATTCCATGCACCAATTAGGTAACACACTGCAAGTCAGTACAGCACTTACTGCATAGACAAGAAATGGTTACTAAACTTGCTTCACGGTCTTATGGTTAGGGACCACCAACCATTCTGGATTCTTCATGAATATGTCTCTTAAAACCTTTCCAAAATATTACTATGCATTACAATTATTCACCTTACATAAATAAATAATAACAGCAACTCTTTGAGAGTCATCCCTTGCAAGATGCACGCAAATATCCCAAATATTCTAGAACTTTTAAATCACCTCATTAGCATTTCTTTTGCAATACGTATCACCTCTATAATTTTCTTTCCTACAAAACCTATCAACATAAAACAAAAAGAACTGTGAATGCACAGAACCAGAAGAGTCTTAACTCATTATTATAAGGCAGTTTCAGTTCCTTGTGAAATCATCAAATTAAAAACTAATTTGATACTGCACAAGTTATTATTTAAAAAATTTTTGTATATTACTTTACCCTCTAGGTGAAAGTAAATCATCAGTTTAGAATTTTCATACAATTGACTGCTGTTGAGTCAGTTTTCATACACACTGCAAGCAAATTTAATATGTTTCAGAGGTTTATGGAACTAGCTGCAACGTTAAAAAAAATTCCTTTTTGTGGATTTCTTAGTGCCATATAAAAACTAATAGAAGACACTTTTACACTATTATCTGAAATGTAATAAAGTTTTATGCTTTCAAAATGACAGACATCTTATTTCAGCATTCTGATGACTTTTAATTCACTTTATACCCCATCCTGCTTCACCGAAGTTATGATTAGACTATGACATTTTCGATTTTGTGTTCTTAAGAGTCTGTCTACGTGTAGAAAAATAAACAGCATCAAAGTTACCTGGCTGGAAGACTTCTTTCCTTGGTGGAAAAAAAAAGTCACACCAATTTGAGGGAAAATAAATATTTATTTGTTTTCAAAGCCAAAAAATTCATGTGGGAGACAAAATAAATATTTGAGTATTCTTTAGGAAAGGTACTCTTGATTATTAGCTTATACTACTATGTGTTTTCCCATTCTGCTACTTTTCACCCCTGTTTAATGCGTAGATCTTTGAAATTACCAATTTTTTTTTTAATTTAAGTAATCCTATTTCATTCCAATTGTGATTAGCATTAATGTGAAAAAAGTTTATATAATGATTGGGTTGGGCAATGTAAATTTATGTATATAAAAAATTAATTAACTCACTAATTTACAACTCGAATAAATACAAATTAATTAATTCACAGATTGTGGATTATAACGAAATTTGAAAAATACAGACAGTTTTACTTATTAAAAAAAAATCTTTCAACTAGTTTTGAGTTTTGTTCTTAATGGTGTAAGAGTTTCAACTTGGCGGCTCACAATGGACATATTTGATGCACTGTTACACCTAAATTTTATCAGAATTATTATTTGTTTACATTGACAATCTTCTGTGTGATCTATTTTATCTTCACAGTCTTTCTCAACTTTTTAAACAAAATTGTTGTTTATTACATCAGTGTTGCATTGCGGGACGAGCACTTCCAGAATACGCAACTCACGTCTTAGTTTACACATTTTTCGCTTCGAGCCTGTAGTGCAGGACCAGGAAGTGAAAACAAGGTAATATAGATGATTTATGATGGAAACTGGTGTTCTAAACTGTGCGTGGTTCTCTTGGTGTTGAAGCGCTGAGACGATCGTAACCATTCCGCATTAAGGCAGGACTCTTGCCCCAGGGGTCATAGGAGGCAGAAGTTTTAAAATCCCAGCTAAATAACAGAAAACAATGCCCTCTCGCCTCCCAGTAAAATGGTCACCAGTCTTGTCAGTGGTTTTATTTTAAATTACAAAAACATGAATCCTGTAAACTATACTGTTTGCACTATCAGAGAAACTGCTTTCTATAGGTGGAAGGACGATGATCAGTGTACATTTGCTGAACTGAAGGAAAGAGGTATCTGCCTGACTTACAAACATTAGTTGAGTAAAATGCTATTGTTGTAGGTAGTTTTAAACAATGCTGACAAATGTTTTCATCAGCATGTAAAATACTGACAAAACGTGGCACAAACATTTGTACGTAGAACAGGTGTTGATATTTTGTTTTTACGGCTTTATTACGATTAGGCCTAGGATGCGCTTAGACAATGCTAATGAACTTTCAGTCCAACGTTGAGGTCTGCATACCTACGACGGCTATGTAAGGCAAGAAATTCTGGACGAGTTTCCGAAACAGTCACCTTGAATTGAATTTCAGCTTTATTAATTAGAATTTCTCATGTTTTACGTAAAATTTAAGTACTGAATGTTTGGTGTGAACGGGGGTCATTAAATCCGAGAAGTCGGACCACTTGGCTCCCACTAAGGCAACCCAAGTTCAATCTTCTGTGGGCCGGTCCATGACTTTTCGCAAGTGGGAAATGTGACAGCAGCGTACGTTGTAGTTGACCAGCAAGTTTTCTTGGGATCTCCCACTTTCCCGTATTTCTCATTCTGTTGCTTTTTAATCGTAGGGCCTTATTCCATGTCATCCTTGAGAGCAAGCAGATACTAAAGGACGCCCAACTAGAAGCTCGAGGTAAGATATCCTGCCTTTGAGTACCCTCCTATACTACATTTATTTCATTAATGGAAATAATTGTATATTATTGTGTATTGTAATGCACGTTATGATTCTCCTGGTTTTAAAATAATACTGATTTTGAGTGGTTAAGTCTCCGGGTTTCATTACGGTATGTCTGTTAAATACTTTGCTCAGTCAGATTTTATCATAAAAATATTCAAATCTATACCAGCCGTATATTTTATAAAGTGCTTAAATAGCACCATTTTGCATCCATAAATCCAAATTTTCCCGAGGAAGGACCCCCCCCCCCCCCCACTATAGAGAAGTCAATGTACCTAAGCTTCACCGACTTTCACACCCACGAGCCACCAATGACTTTCACAAAGGTTGCATCATGCAGGTAAGCAGATGATCACACACATTCTGTCTGGAGCTTCAGTCTTTATTTGTCTTGGTTGCAGATTTTGTATTCTGTTATATCATAACAGATTGTTTTGCTGTCTGTCGTTTGAAAACATAAAACTTGTTAAATAGTGTAACATTATCTTATATTAACTTTTAAATGACACAAAAACTCCACAATTAAAGAATTAAAAAAAAAGTTACACTTTGTTGTGTAAACCTCTTGAAATTTGTGAAATGTGTATGGAAAATGGCTGCCATCAACCACTTGCAGATAAAATTCTAAAATAGTGTTTATATTTTACCGAGAAGTTAAGGTAATTTACGAGAATTTCAAAATCAAAATCATTTAAAAAATGATGCACTTTCGGCCCCTTCATGATTTCACATGGAATGACTCAGAAGTCAATAGATATATTTATAAAAAAATCTGGCTAAAAAAACTGACTCACCAGTTCACGTTCTCCTTCTTCTTTGATGACCACTGCAACTCCTTCCCCATGTTCCTGCTTCACGCAGATATCTGCACCACTCGCATCCTGGAGGAAAACAGAGCATATTTACCGTCAACCACTTTTCTTAGGCATACATAGCTTCCTACTTAATGCTGTAGTTCATCATTTTTATCATTTCCAATAATGATATGGTACCTCCTCTGAAGATTTTTGAAGCACAACTATCACATACACATTTCGTGATCTTGCACAGTGTTACAAATTGTAATTAAATGATTACTGATATAATATTGTTTATTTAGAATGTTATTAACTGCATTCTTAGGATTTGTAAGAATACACTGAAAACACAGAAACCTTGTATATAAATTATGGTTTACTTAAGTTAGTCTGGTATAATCTTGCAGGCAATTGAGCTAAATGTGAAAAAGACAGATTACATTACAAACTAATATATTTCAAAGTATTTCAAGTGTCAAAATGCAATTCAGGACAACATTTAATTAAATATAACTTACAAATAGCTGGTCACATAAACAACTCTTAAACTAAATGTAAGGTTGTTCTGTATTTAAATAAATGTACAATCTACTGGAAAAATGGCTAGATTACAAGTTTCCTTCCAAAAGTGAAACTGAATTACCTGGAGAACCAAATCACCAAAAGCTGGATTACACAGTCTACTGAATATACTTATTCACAAATATTAAATCTTTAGCTATGTAAAAAAAACCTGTTTCTCTAATCTTCACAATGTGAAACAAAAATTATGTTTGCAAAAAATTATAAATTTTTGCAATTGTACATACTGATTGATGATTACAGCAATATATCATACAAGATTCTTCGTAAGATATATTTTAGTTTCGCGAAAATTAGCAAGTAACAAACTGGAGATTGAATCCTAACTATCAAAATGTCTTCATTTAATGTCTTAAATAGTGTTACACGACCATTTTGTGTACTAATGAAGACAATATAAATAATATTTTACTAAAGTATATCAACAGTAAGACCTAAGGCAGTTATATTAAGTCAGCCTCCTTGTGAAAGGTGTGTTGGTCAATGAGTGCGCAGTGTTCCCGCCACAGAGTTTTTACTGCGGGACTCTAAACAATGATCCAACCATTTTATTGAACCTGACACAGTAACAAAGTCCAGCGTAGATATACACCTCAATTTCGGAAGAACACATATCTTGAGAAACAATCATCTGAAAAAAATCAATTTTAGCCACTGTACATGGTGTCTTAGAATTCATATTCACAAGTAATCATAAATGTGTTTTCTTTTCATACAAAAACACTCTGGATGCATGTTTACTGGTCTCTGAGAAAAGAAAAATAACTCTGAACATGTTACACGCAATTTGTACGCAAGCTAGGCAGCCGTCTTATTGCCATTCAAATGCAATAAAATAATAATTTTATACTTTTATGAAATTGTGTTCGATTTGTAAACTATACTCATGAGTACATTTTCCTCTTAGAAAACAGTTTTAGTTCTCAGTTTTCTCATAACAATGTGTCAAAGTCAAAATTTGCTTGTTATGCTGTCATGCAAATAGTAGTAGAAACCAACTGACCTACATAAACAAAATAACTCATTGTGAAACTACATTCCATGAGCTACACAATCCCACAGCTTAATGTTCTGAATTTTTTTAAAAAGTCGCAGAAGTAGGACTACAGAAAAAATTGTAAATCCAATAATTTTTCTAAAATATAAAATTAGTTCAAGGGATGTTTGTAATGTTTTGTTACGTAGCCCATGACATGTTATTCCACTGTGAATTATTTCACTTACGCAAGTCAGTTGGTTTTCACTATAGAACATGCAATTTTTTACTTTGACGCACCGTTAAGAGACAACTGTGAGAGCTAAAATTGTTTTGTAACAGGAAACTGTACTAAAGTATTGTTTGCAAAACTAGCACTATTTTATAAGAATATAAAATTATGATTTTATCGCACTTGAACACTCTTTTAAGTCACAATGTTAGTCTGAACAGGCAAAAAAATTATGGGTTGAGCTACTCAAACAGTAAAAGTCAGTGCGACAGACTAAATATTTGTATAATTTAGAAGTACCAAACCAAACTTACAGCACTTGAGGAACACAAAAATTGTGACAGACATCTCAGTATGGTAACTTTAAAAAATTACATGTATTCAAAATGTTTGTTAGCAGTATATTATCCAAGGTCATATTGCTCAGCTATAGTTTATCTATTCTTCATTTTTCTTTTTTTCTGTTTCTAAACTAAACAACACAAACATGTCTATAATTTTGATCATAAAGACGTAAACTAGTTTATTTTATCTTTATTTAATTTCAAAGGCAAAAAACAGTGGTTCAGTTTAGCTTGGGTACGATGAGTAGGGTAAGCCTTGTGTTAGGGGCCTGAGTTTGGCCCTCCCCCCCATCCTATGAAAAGGAGTGGGAGGGTCAGATCTTTCATAAGAGTCTAGAAGTGGTTTGCTCCATTGACTTCTCTGTGATAAATGGACGCGGGATTTAGTCAAAACTTACCGTGTATAGAATCTTGGGAGGTGGGGCCCGTGCTTAAATTTATCATTAAACTGTTGCGTATTACCGACTTGAAACAAGTATCGGAGAGGTGTTTGTTGGCGGGTCTGGCCGTGAAATGCATAGGACCTTTCGCCCAAATTTTGGCAGATGTATTATCGGCAGATGGGGAAGGTAAAGTAGAACACTTTGTCCAAGGTGTTGTGTCATGGGTGTGCCCGGTGAATGTGCGACGAAGCTGCGTGCAATGATTTGTGGATCGTCACCAGAGACCAGAAGAACCATTTGTGAATTTTGTGGAGTCGATTGTGGACTATATCAGAGTGTTGGGGGAATGCCGGGATGAGAAGGACTTAATTGTTCTAATTATGAGTAATATCGCGCCCACAACAAGAGCAGCGTGCAGCTTGAGTTCATTCCCGACTTCACTGGCGGAATTGAAGGGTTTGACGATAGAGATACAGGGCCGCGAGCAGCAAGCCGCAAATATTATAAGGAATTCCTGCACGAGAGACGGGATCGGGGAACAAAGGGGTCGGAGGGTAAGTCACGAGTGATGTCAATAGACGATTTCAGAGGGGCGGCGTTTTCAAAAAAGGCATGGGATCAACGAAGGCCGGGCAGATGTGTAACTGTGGAAAAGGGGGCCATTGGATGGTGGATTGTAAACTGCCTAAGGTCAGGGCGAGTGAACGTCGTTGTTTTAAATGCAACGGGGTCGGCCACCTTAAAGTGAATTGTTTGGAAAACGCGAAAGGGCGAGAGGGAGGCGTGACCTCGTAGCCCATGTAAGTAGGAAAACATGCTGCGTGAAGAAAGGTAAAAGGGGTAATATGATTGCCGGGCAATTAGGGGAACAGGAAATCTGGGCTTTGGTGGATTTAGGTGCCGTTAATAGTTTGATTAGTTGGGATTTGTGGGGAGAGCTTAGGAAGCGGGATAAAAATTTAAACAGGAAGTTTCGAAGAAATAAGGTACAGGAATTTATAATGGCAGACTGTTCCGCCTTACGGAGTGAAGGGAAAATCACTTTACATTGTAAATTCGCAGGCTTTTCATGGAACTACAGTTTTGCTGTAATCAGAGGGCTATGTGACCAAGCGGTCTTAGGAATAGATTTCTTGGGACATGTGCAAAGAGTGGACTTTAGTAAGGGCTTCTTGACCTTTGGGTTTAATCCAAGTGTAAAGGTTGTGATGGGGCATCAAAAGAGTGAACATATTTATTCACTTTATGTGGAGGATCAGGAAAAGGACAGGGATATTCGGGCTATCCTAGATACATAGAAGGACGTCATTACAGATAAAATAGGGAAATGTGATTTAGTACCCTATCGTTTTCAATTGTCGGATTCCACCCCTTTTAGGAGCAGGCCTTTTCAATGTTCACCGATCAAATTAAAGTGTTTCAGGGAAAAAATAGACAACTTGTTGAAGGCGGGGGTAATTGTTCCTTCGAAGTCCGAATTTTCGTCACCGGGGTTCCTAATTAGCAAACTGGGGGAAAAAGATTTGCGCCTAGTGATTAATCATGCAAAATTGAATTAGAGGATACGGTGGACCCCTTTCCCTTGCTGACCGTGGAGGGAACGTTATAGCATTTAGGGCGTGCTAAATATTTTACCACCTTGGACCTCAATAGTAGTTTTTATCAGGTCCAACATCAGGAAGAGTGTAGGAAGTACACTGCTTTTAGCACGCCATGGGCCCAGAATGAATTTACTAGGATCCCGATGGGATGTAATTTTGGCAGTCAGGCCCTTAGTAGGGTATTGGACCAACTGCCATCGGAAAATAAATTTAAACACGTGTTTCACTACGTGGACGATGTGATTGTGTACAGCGAAACGTGGAATGAACATCTACAGCATGTGCGAATGGTGCTGGATAAACTTAGACAGGCAGGATTGACGATTAATCCCGAAAAGGTTGAAGTGGGGAAAAAAACTGTCAAGTTTCTAGGTTACCTTATCGGAGGGGGGAAATTGAGAGTGAAAACGGAAAAGGTGAAACCCATTTTGGAATTCCCACGTCCCACCACGGCGAAGGGAGTACAAAATTTTATGATGATGGTAGGTTATTACGCCAGTATTCCTAGATTATCAGAAGTCGCCGAGCCATTAAACAGGTTAAGAAGGAAAGGGGTGACCTTTGAATGGAGGCCAGAACAGCAAAGGGCCTTTAAAAATTTAAAGAAGCAGTTATGTAGGGAGCCGGTTCTGTGTTAACCCGATTTTGAAAAGAAATTTAATTTACATTTGGATGTCTCGGTGGTTGCCTTGGGTGCGGTCCTCAGTCAGGAGCTTGATGAGAAAGGGCTGGAAATCCTGTTGCTTACGCTAGTAGAGTTCTAACAGACACAGAGCGTAGATTGAGCACCTATGAAAAGGAGTGTCTAGCATGTTTGTTTGAAATGGAGCGATTCCAAGGGTTTCTCGAAGGAGTGGAATTTTGATAACCAGGCTCTCTCCTGGATTTTGGGGCACCTGCATCAGTTGGGGAAACTGGGGAGGTGGGTGCTTAGACTGAACCGCTTTTGTTACAAGATTCATCATGTGAGAGGGAAAGCGAATCCGGTGGCCGACGCTCTGTTGCGAATGTTCGAAGGGAACAACTTTGAGGTAAATCCTAGTAAAGAGAATGGTCTGGTGGGATCGTTATTGTCTGTTCCAGAATCCTTTACCTCTATACGAGAGCACGAAGAACGTGATGAGGAGTGTATGAAAATTATCGCCGATGTTAAGGCTGGAGTGCAGGGGCCTTATTGTATAGATAATGAGATCTTGTGTTTTATGAAGGACGGGCGGCGAAAAGGGTGTTAGTCCCGCAAGCAGTGAAGGGCATGGTTCTTAAATATTACCATGATCAGCCAGGGAGTTACATCTAATGTACTTGAGAACTAGGGAGAAAATTGTGACGGATTTTTTTTGGCCGGGCATGCCTAAAGATGTTAAGGAATATGTGACGTCCTGTGAAAGGTGCCAGAAATTTAAGGCCCCGACTAACACCAGGGTTGGTTTGTATGCGGCAGAGGAGCCAGTGGCTCCATGGGTGAAGGTGCATTTAGATTTCTTCGGTCCCTTAGTTTGTTCAAAAAAAGGTAATGTAGCTTTATAGGTAGCTGTTGATATTTTTTTAAAATTTGTTTTCCTTTTACCCATGAAGAGCATGAAGGCGCCAGTATTGATATAGATTTTGGAAAATCTTTGGGGCGCCGGCAGAAATCGTAAATGATAACGCGGCATGTTTTACAGGGAAGGAATTTAAACTGATGTGTTTGGAACGGGGAGTCAAATTTTCGTTCAGTAGTCCCCACTTCCCAGTCCGTCGAGAGTGTTAACAGGAACTTAAAGGCTAGCCTAGGAATTTTTAGCAACCCCATGCATAACGAATGGGATGCGCAAATCCTCTGGCCTGGATAAACATGGGTTTTAACGATGCTTGGCATGAGAACACTAAAGAAAGTCCAGCACTGGTATTTTTGGATGGGCAGCTGGTACACCCCTTATTAAATGTTTGGGGGTTACCTCCTCTGGACTAGATTCACAATGAGGTCCAACACCGGACCCTAATGCGCAGGGTAAAAGAAAGATTGGTTGAGGCACAGGAGTTAGGAGCCCGGCGCTACAATGTAGGTCGAGTAGCTAATCCCTTCAGAGTGGGAGATAAAGTCCTATGCTCTCCGACCTTGCTCACAAAGTCTCTGCTAAGTTATCCCCAAGGTATGAGGGTCCCTATGTGCTGCTGAAGGGTCTGGATGAAAACACGTGGAGCATGCAGAAGGTGTCTGATCGTTTTGTGATCAGGAAAGTCCACATCTCGCACCTCAAACCCTACCATTCCCGATCTTAAGTCATAGATTAGTTTTGTTGTCCTTTTGTGTAGTAACTGGCCAGTGTTGTGAGTACAAGGGATCACTTGTGTTATTTGTACGAAGAGTGTACAATGTATTGGAAAATGTGGTGTACCTACTGAGAAATGTTTGATGTATAAGTATGGTGCTATTTGTTGTATAAAATAGATAGTAAGGTTACTGGTGTATAAGTGAATTGTGGTCTTATGCATTTTAAATGATATTGTTTTAAGTATGTTGTGAGATGGTAAAAGGAAAAAACACTCATGAACATGATAATCGGAAGTGGCTTGGTAGTGTGACAAGCGTATGGACCATTTGGACAATTCGAAGAAAGCAATGTTGCAACCCACGTCATAATTATTATAATTAATTTATTTAAGCTTGTTGTTGAGAATTTGTAATGGTCTCAAGTGTGCGTCTCCCGATAGTAGAGTAGGATAGGGGGAGGGGGATTGAACAGTGGTTCAGTTTAGCTTGGGTACGATGAGTGAGTAGGGTAAGCCTTGTGTTAGGGGCCTGAGTTTGGCTCCCCCTTCCTAAAAAAAGGGGGGAGGGGTCAGATCTTTCATAAGAGTCTAGAAATTGTTTGCTCGATTGAGTTCTCTGTGCCTCATATTTTAGGAGGGGGGTTACCCCAGTCGTCTGAGCTGAGCCTTCCCATTTAACTATGGACCTGGCTCTCCACTGGCCATGGATGGGTAGGCCTGGAGGGTGAGAGGGGGTGGGCTCCGGCGGAGTGGGGGAGGGGAAGTGTCTGGTGCTGGCTAGGCTAGAGAGGGACAATTAAGTGTTGGAAGTGGCAGGGTGAAGAGGTAGCTGTAGTCTTTGCTACTAGAGCCTGGTGGCCCCGACGATGTCGGAGGAGGTGTTGGAGTTGGAGAGTCTTGCTTTTCTCTGCATGAGCAAAAGGGTAGCAGCCTGTTTGAGCTGAATAGTGCTGCTAGAGTTTGGAGAAATTTCAAACAAGTAGGAGAGCTAGCTTCTAGGACTTGGAAGCGGTGAGTGTGCTGCCTTTGTGTCGTTCAGTTATTTTACTGGGACATTTTTCCCATCGCTTGGGAAGGATTGCCAACCCCCTGTCCGCCAAGACGCCTTGTGAGGCCCGGAGAAATGGGGACATATAATAGCTGCCCAATTGGACTTGGAGTAGATTAACCTCGATTGCTATTCTCCAAGTACTGCTGGATTTGTGGGTTGTATTGATCACTGAACTACACGGAAATTGGATGAAAGCCATTGCTAGAGGTATTGGGAGTCGCGCACTTTAAAAAGCCGTCCAGTTTAAACAGGAGGTTGAAAATGGAAAGTGTGTCGTAAATGTACTGTTGTGTGTGAATTCTCGATGTTGCCATTTTGTAAAATGCTCGTAAGTAAGAAAATGTAGTTGTGTGCACTTGATTGAGCGGCAAAGTATGGTGTTTGTATAAGACTTGGATGACGAACTGAGACTTAAAATGGTTATTATAACTGTCATTTTAATTGGGCTGTTATGTGGTTTTAGATCTGGATTATCCACAAATCATGCTATTTTTGACTTAACATCACAC
>PNEQ01070893.1:23629-38010 GCA_003012365.1 Medauroidea extradentata
AGTAAACTGAAATTTTATGGTATTAATGGAACTATATATGAATTGTTATCATCTTATTTATCAAATAGATATCAAGCAGTAAGTTATACTGACAGTCATGGCTCTGCTGGTCATTCTGATGTAATGTTAATAAAAAAAGGTGTTCCTCAGGGTTCTGTCCTGGGACCCCTTCTTTTTTTGGTTTTTATCAATGACTTATATTTTAATTTGTCTTTTAATACTAAGGCTTTTCTTTTCGCAGATGATACAAGTCTTATTTTGGCAAGTAAAAATGTAAATGAACTATCAGTAAAGAGTAATGAGGTTTTCTTAGAATTAATTAACTGGTTTTAGGCTAACAAACTTTCTTTAAATCTAAATAAAACTACTTTTTTTTTCAATTTCATACAATAAATAAACCTAGGTATTCTTTTGTTATAGGTAGTAATGCCCAAAAGATTTTAAGTAATGATAGAACTAAATTTTTGGGTGTTTATTTAGATGATTGTCTAAATTGGAAAGTACATATTACAAAATTGTCAAAAAAACTTAGCACTGCTTGTTTTACAATTCGACACTTAGCCTCTGCTGTATCACCTGATATACTTAAACTAATATACTTTTCTTATTTTCACTCAATTATGTCTTATGGTATTATGTTTTGGGCTTTGGCCTCAAACAGTAACAAAATATTTGTTCTTCAGAAGAAGGCGATACGAATAATTAGTGGGCTTAACCTGCGAGATTCTTGCCGTCAACAATTTAAACGACTTGGTATTCTTACATTTACATCTCAATTTATGTATTCATCGTTATTATTTGTCATCAGAAATCGAAACTTATTCCTAGACAATAGTTCAGTTCATTCTTATGAAACAAGAAGTGCATGTAATATTCATGTCCCAGTGAATTCTCTTAAACTTTTTCAGAAGGGAGCCTATTATACGTGTATATCATTATTTAATAAGCTACCTTTGAAATTAAAGGACATAAGCCTTGAAAATCCTAAACTTTTTAAATTACGTTTAAAATTATTTCGGAAAGAACATTCATTTTACTCACTTGATGAATTTTTAAAAGAAGAATGGTTATAATATTATTGTTATTAAGTTAATTTAATGTATGTTAATGACTAAAATTGTCTTTGGAATTGTATTTGAATAAGTGATTGTGTGGGGAATTATGTTATTTGTAATGTCTTGTGTGTATTGTATATCGACATGCTCTATACCTGTTGCTCTGTTGAGCTATAAATGGGTTTTTTGAGTGTATTCAAAAATAAATAAATAAATAAACGTGCAATTCATGTAATATAAATGAGCGGAAATATATACCTAATAAGTTAATTTGTCAGTCTCTAATTCTGGGTTTTCCCGAAGCAACACGATACCCGATTGCTATAAGCATTGGTCGGGGGTGATCTGGGGACTTGCCCAGTGTTTAAGTGAATTTGAATTTCGGGCTTTGGGCCGTTGTGTTTGTTGTGTGGGGAGCCAAGGTTTTAAGGGGCCTTCTGCCTCCATGGTCACGAGCCGGGAGGGCTCAATATGATGATGTAACTATAATTTTCAAAAAAACAAAGACATTAACACAAACTATTCGATCTAACATATAAATCAGATAACATAAAATCTTATTTTAAAAAAACTGCAACTGAATACAATTTTCATAACGTGAGATTTAACTCATTATCAATTATGAATAACTGTGAACCAAAATATTGACAAGAAAATAGAAAATACTGTTGACGAATTGAATTCCAGAATAGACTGTGTGGATAAGAAAACACTGTATTGTAAAAAGTGAAATGGAGCAGGAAGTGAGTTCACTGAGAAAGGAATGGCAGGAAGTATTAAAGACAGCTGATGAGTTATGCTTACGGTACTCGTGGGCCACATGCAGGCTAGTTAATGTGATGTGCTTTGATTAGGTCACTGATCATCAGCTGAGATGACGTAGGTTTACCGCATAGCCGAGCTGAGAAAAGCTAGCGTAGCTCGTTTTCCTCTCCCCTTCCCCTGATTGCTTCTTGGTAGAAGCCCGAGAAAACAACCTGTTTAGTTGGCAGGCATGATGTTATCCAGATTTGCAGTCCTGGAATTGCGTATGTTGTTACTTCAGCGCTGCGCAAATGTTCTAGAGGAATAACATTGACACTCCCGTCTGTTTTCGTTGAACGTTAACTGTTTGCTTGACCACATGCGCAGTCGTTTGAACGTCCAGGAAGTGTTTTCGAGCCTGAAGTTATAATAGTTGTTGTTGAGAAACGTTTCGACGAGATTAGTTTTGTGTTTTCCATCTTCACCACTTGGTCTTCGACTGATTGAGTCCTTCGTCGAGGCCGAGGGTTGGAGAAACCCCGAGGGACTTCTGTACAATATTTGACCAGTTAAGTAGCCTACTTGTGTGTGTTAGTAGAAAAGTAGGTCCGAGCTGAGAGTCACACAGTCATTTACTTTATTGAAATGTCAGTCAGTCTCCAAGTTGTCTCTTTGACCACCCCCCCCCCAACTCTTCTATTCATAGAGTAATGTGTCCCTAAGTAAAGTAATCTGGAGTTTAATGTGTAGTTGCTAATCAAATCCTTAATAAGTATGAATTTTAAAGGTAAAGTCTTGTGTTTCCCTTCGTGGCAGAAACCGTCCCTCGATTGTTTTGATTTTATAACAAATACTATTATTGTAATTGTTATCAGTTAAGGGCCATTTATTGTAAAACTGTTTGCTCAGTGTACGAGCTAAAGAATCACTTTTGTAAACCTTCCGAGTTAATACAGAGTTGTTTTGAATCCGATATTCTTGGTATTTGCCTTTATTTTATTAACTACTCCTGATAGGTACTATTTTCCCCAAGTAGAATAAGTAAAAGTACAGTCTTAAATTTTGGTAAATAAGTATTTATTTGTAGGTTATAAGAAATACTTGCAGTCCATGAAAAGATTCCATTCCCTTATTTTAACCATGTTTACCTCTCGCTAGCCCTATGTTATTGTTTCGCTCTACCTGTCTTTAAAGTTTAGTTTGTGTATTTTGAGACACACGATCTGGCCTATAACAGATTGGTGGTGGATAGCTCCCCCCAGATTAATGTTAGGTTGTTGATTTGTTGTTTTTGATAATTAATTTCCCTTATTACACGTATTCTAGACAATACAACACTAGTGGCAGTGTATAGGCCACCAGGACAAGGATGGCAAACTATTGAGATTGTCAATAGTTCTGAGCCGATACAGGTTTTCACCTATATCGCTGATAACCGATACAGATACATGATGAAATAAAAAACATCATTAACCCACTCACGAAAAATACCAATTTGTAAAAGTATAGACTACAGAGCGCCCTCTGGTATTAGGCCTAGCGTGCACCATGAAGTATTAAACCAAGTTCTAGGGGGAATTTTTTTTTTATATAAAATTGTACACTTGGTGCACAGCTATCTTGCATGAAAATTGACGGGCACGCCTGGCTACTACAGACAAAACTTCTACGGCAGCATATACTGTACTGCACTGTGTACATTGATGTTGGTAACTAAACAGCGCACAGTACTATGGCTCATTCTGACGGAACCCTGAAGCACTATCTCAGTCTTTTTTCCACGCTGTCTGCTGTGGCGTGCTAGCCTGGCTTACCTTCCAACTTGGCTTGCCCGTGCGGCTCGGCAAACATAAACACGTAAAAAAAGCGTTGGGAGGAAGACAGAGAATAAAAAGGAGTGTTTATTGAAGCGAAGTGTG
Organism: Medauroidea extradentata; assembly: GCA_003012365.1. Lineage (NCBI taxonomy): Eukaryota > Metazoa > Arthropoda > Insecta > Phasmatodea > Phasmatidae > Medauroidea > Medauroidea extradentata. The sequence goes on from PNEQ01070893.1 coordinate 27,348, forward strand.
TGGTCGCCGCCTATGTGAATTTGTAGGTTATGATTATCAGTATTCAATATGGGCAAAATTACAATCCGATATTTTCCGAGCCGATTACGTTAATATCGGCCGATGCCGAGATTGCATATCGGTATCAGCTCAGTCCTAGTTGTCAAGGAAAGAATTGACAGGATGAAGGATAGGCAGTGGGTTGTCGTAGCAGATGATCTGAATATGCCAGGTGTTCTGCTCTGAACATTTACACCAGGCAAAATAATACTGACGTGCTATCAATAGTAACTTTAACCAAATCCCCGAAACATTATGCTTTATCTTCACCAGAATTTAAAAAATCAATCTTATACAATGATAAAAATCATACAACTCAAATATTGCAACTATAGGCTTCCTCCTTCATTAGGGTGAAAATCTTATCTTCAATGGAACAGACTGCACATACTAATTGTAGTAGCCCGTGATAAAAATGTATAGTAAGATACTATAGTATGTTGCAACACACTGGTTAGCAGTCTGATGTTATTAGTTACACATCTCTAAACAGCACACATGTCATCTCTCGGAGAGGTAATGCAGCTCTTGTGGTTTTAATCTCGATCAAATACTATCGATTCTACGGTTCAACGACAGCAGTGCAAACAAATGTTGAAAAAACAATGGAAAATGTACTGAACATAAAGTTGAAATCGTCTTCTGTCCAACATCTGTAGGAGCAATGACTTTTTGTGAAGTTAATTTTAGAAGAAATGATTTCCAGTCTACTGCCTTTAGAGAAATTACTTGTATCAAGTGACAGGTTGAAGGACTAATTAGGAGAAATGATTTTAGGAGTACTGCCACACCACCAGGTTTACTTGAAGAGTGTGATGAGTAGAGAGGTATGCAGATGGAATGGGCAGAAGATAGAGGAAACCACACAATATAAGTATCTAGGGGTTGTGATACAGGCTGATCTAAGGTGGACAGAGTGGTTAAGAAAGGAAGAAGGTCTTTAAGACTGCTCGATAGAGTGTTGAAGGGGGTTAATGTTGAGGTGAAGGGAAAGACATATTGTATGATGGTTCTTCCAGTATTGAAATATGCTGCTACGGAGTGGGGTCCATACGTAGGGGTGGAGGTGCAAGAGCTGAAGGTGTAGAGAAGGGCAGCGAGATGGGTGATGAATAAGTGGTCAGGCTTGTAAGGAGGAAAGGAACTTTAGGCCTAGCATGATGACAAAGGAACAGGGATGGAAATCATTGAAGGTCAGGAGAATGTAAAGACTGGTCAGGTTGCATAAGGTGATGAACTTGGAGGGAGATGGGGTGGTTTGGCTTGCAAACTTAAGGAAACTTTAAGGGAAAAGAAAACGACAGTGAGAAGATTATGAGGGTGTAGAGGGCAAAGTAGAGGGGTAGACAGTCAATGCTGGTGAGGACGGTGAGGGAGTGGAATGCACTGCTGGAGCAGTTGGTGGCTGTGAGGGGGGTTGTTTCAGGAGGTGACTGGAGGATTGGTGCTGGGGAGATGAGGAGGAGTTTGCTTGCTACCGAGTGTAAGCCCAATTGCGAGTGTAGAGACTTATTATTATAATTATTGGAATCTGCAGTCACGAACATAATAGAGGCAGCAGTTAGAATAAGGGCCCATGGCTCAAAACTGCATTCTGAGATATAGAAGTGTAAAGTTTTCCCACGTATGTACAAATCAATATACAACTAGTATAATATTGTACACATGTTGTGGTCATTGTTGACTCTTACAAAAGGCATATATGCCATGCAATTGTATCTAATAGCCCAAAAACCAAACTAGTGTTTATTCAAAATATGTCATACTATAAGCCCTTTTTGAATAGAACAGTTTAAAATGCAAATTAGTGTTTTAACAGCAATAGGTTTGTGACAGGTTAGCAGAAGCTAACTTGAAACAATAATAATATAACAGTGTTAGTACACCAACTACTTTGAAAACAGTATCTTTCCATCACATTCAATAGCGAAAATTTCCTTGATCATTAACTCTGGATTGAAGAAATATAGCAGATGTGTGGGACATGTAATGACTTGCACGATGTGGAGTATCTTTCAAAAGACTCGTAGCCATTGGCCACTTTTTTCCAGTTTCTTTTGCTTTCCACGTTTAACACGTTTTTCTTCAAACTAACGGTTTTGTAATATTTTCGTTCGGAGGATTCTCACTCCTATTTGCACCTGCCCCGTGAATGTCTATAAAAACACCCTACAAACTGTCACTTCAGAACAATTTTTCTTTCTTTGGTAGGTCCACATATTCTCTCTAGTTACTTTAAGGTCTGCAGTGACCTGATTATACTAGGACAATTTACAGTTCATGCATCCAGCAAGATATGTATCATGGGCCTACTTGCTTTGACCACCCTAAAAACTATTGAAGGTGTCCTTTTGCCCAGAATATTCAAAGTGTTTGAAGCGCTAATTTTTACATTTGTTAACTACGCTTTTACTTACTACTAACTTTCTTTGCTTTGATACATAACCTAGACCATTTCATTTGTTCATTTTTCTCACATTGTCCTTCCATTTATGTACATCGATTCTTTTACATTTTGAACCTTTTCTTCACACATAAGGACACAACCCCTATCATTATAAGCTACAGTTTCATTCATATTCAATTAAATTATGCACATATAAGTCACAACTAACGAACATTTAGTAAACACACACCATCAGAGATACCTAACAATGTCTGTGATAAAAGGGCTCATAAAATCGAGTCGCTCAAGCAGCTCTATTGACCTCACGAAATGAAACGTCCCAATCAAACTTCGTCAGCAGCCAGTTTAAACTATGGAGGACTCATTTTCGTGTTCACCAGAAAAAGGGTCTATAGCACCATAGACCCTTATTCCAGCTACCGCCTCAATTACAGCTGGAAATTGCATTGGGGCGTGGGACAGTACTCACCACAAATTCAAATTTATCCTGACTCGGCCTAGCGAGATTCATGTTACAGCTCAGCAATAAAGATTATTTTTGCTGTTTCAATCTACTACTTCTGCAATGAAAATTCTATTCGTGACACGCACAGCGTAATGCCCGCAGCTCCTTTGAAAGGACCTTTCCACTGTCAACACAATCACATGTTTTCAAGCAAAACAAACAGTGTTGCCAACCAATCAATAATGAAAATCTCATTTACAGACTAAAATTATCCCGCATCACTACTCTGATTCCCATAAAATATTATTTTTAAAATGCATAATAAAAAATTTATTTTTTTATTATTTTGGTTTTAGACGGTTTAATACATGGAGAGAATGGGAGATGCAAAGCAAAGTTGCTGACATCTGGTGTTGAGCTTCTGAACCTACGGAAAGGTGTTTAGATCATGGAGGTAGTTACGATCATGGAGGTATTAGTCTATGGAGTGGAAGCCTTTGAGCTAATTTGAAGCCAGCCAACAGACGACGTTTAAAGACAAGGATAGAGCTAGTGGTGGCAAAAACATGTAAACATAGCATTGAGCTGAATGGAAATGTTTTAGTTTTTTGTTAACTACACATTATGGTGAAAGTTTGTGTAGCTCTTAACCTTTCAAACATATTCGATCGTTGCGGAAGATTATCTTTGTACATAAGAAACTTTTATTTAAATTCATCAAGTTTATGAAGTACATACACACAGCGAGAGCTAATTAGGTTTTATTATATTTCTGAAGCAATTATAAACTGTTGTGTACGATTCAAATAGAGAGTTTTCGCGGATTTTTGTAAAAAAAAATTACATAATAACATTGCGTTCTGCAATTGTTTTGCCACCCAAAATATGGCGACTCATGAAAAATAATGTCCTGCGCATGCGCAGTTCGAAAATGTTCGAAAATGATCGGCTTCACACGATTACCATTGAAAAGAACGGCTGACGCCACTCCATAGACTAATACCTCCATGGTTACGATGGAGGTAATAGTCTATGGCACGGCCATAGAGGAACAGGTCTGAACACTGGAGTTGAAAATTGACCCCGTTAAGCTTGGTTCACAATCAAAAACTTAAGAATTATGACGTGTAGCTAAGAGCTGACTTAAGAATAGAAAGTGTGTTTCTTTACGTACCGATTCGCAACAGTACTTCACAGGCCGTGTGAGGTCGTGTGCCGTGTGGGCCATGACTTAAGAAGTAACAGGTATAGCGAAATTTTATATTTTTCCGTAAGAATTAAGAGAATGAACCAATCAAAGCATTCGAGAAGTTAAATAAACATGGCGGATATTTAAATAAAATACGTCAAATACATGGGTCAAATACTGTGTGGTGCTATATATGATGGATATGGCATATTATGATCATTTCAAGCTAAAAATGCAGTTAAGCTTATATTTATTTTTAGTTTAACGGCAGAATAGCTGTTAGAAAAGCTTTTAAAAGCCCATTTGGCTGGCGGACAACTCGTAGTATAAGTTATTACTGTTTCGTATACACGGCATATTATTATTTATAAAAATGTTAATCTGAGTGAATGGAAATTCTTGCTAAAATAACAGAAATATGACATGTTTGTTACATGTACTAGTTAAAAGACGCTTTACACATTAAAATAACTTGTTTAGTAACACTATTCGTGAGAAGTGTTCGGTGGCTCAGAGGTAGAGTTTTGGTTTGCTGTACCCAAGGTTGATGGTTCAAAACTCACTTGGAGTTTATATTTTTAGTAATTTAAATTTGTTAATTTATATTTGCACATTACGAATAAGTGAAATTTTCTTGGATTTATAGGTGCAGCCTCGCTATAATGTGATTACCCGAGTGTACGAGAACTGTTATTCAAGTAATGAACATAAAGATGCAATTTTTTATTTCTTACACATTTTTTACGTTAGTATTTCATTTATACCATTCCTTGGCGATATTCTGGACAACTGGCGACGAAATATATTGAGGAATCCACAGTAATTCCACGCGTTTGAAACAGCAGAGTAGTCGGGTTCTTATTGGTTGGAATTAAGAATTAACACATTTATTATGAACCAGAATTACTTAAGACTTTTTTCCGTGTGCGTGATTGACGCTTACTGCATAATTCTTAATTCTTAAGTTTTTCGTAGTGAACTAGGCTTTATGACTGATTGGCGCCACTGGCACCCTGGGGTTGTTTTAACATTGCGTAAATGGGACTACAAGGAGCAAACTCGTGTCGGAGCTGCTAGGAGAACTGCTAGTACGACGCTATACTGCAATGTTAAAACAACACTTCATTGCTAGTGGCGCTTTCAGTCATAACGGGGTCAATTCAATAGCATTGGTAGATAAGCGAGCTTAGAGTAAATATAGGGTAGAGGGAGTATCCTGTATACAGCTGCGTACGAAATTGTGTGTTCAACGTGTGTCACGTGATTTTAGTGAAATATGCGTGGGAAGTTTGAAATAACATTGAGAGCCAAGATAATAATTGATTATTAATCACAACTATGTTGGGTTATTTTGGTACCGGTACCTTATGAATATATTAACTAAGGAGAATATACTACCATATTGTCACATAGTATAATTGCGTAGAAATTTCAGAACAACAAATGTAAACAATGTTTGCCATGTTACTGTTTTCCTTAACCCAGCGTTTTTAGTAAAAAGCAAATATTAGCTACATACTTACTATAAGGTTTTGTGGTGACACCACATGACTAAATATATATTCTGGAAGGTACGCCATGAGTTTCAAACATAACGACTGCATTTTTACAACAAGAAAACAGAAGTAAACAGCACCAAACTCTCGAGACCATGTTGGACACACATTTGTGACGTCATGTTCCCTCTACTATATATTACCTCTATGTAGGCGAGTGTCCAGACCTGTACTTCTACGACCGTGGTCTATGGAGTAGAAGCATTTGGGCAAATGTGAAGCATCCAGCAGAGTTGCCAGATGTGGCTACTTGTCGCCAAAGTGATGCCTTTTTCTTTCTTGGGATGGCCAAATTAATGACTGGGCAACTTGGCTACCTTCTGGCGACTTTTAAATAACTAAACCCAATTTTCTGGCTATAACATAAAAGGTGTTGTGTGTATTATTTCGTCAATTATCTTCTTGCTCTACGGATTAAATATCGATAGCTAAGAATACTTTGTATTTGTTTCATTCCACATTACGCATATTTTATGTAAGAGTTATTCGGGTGGTATTCTCTTTATTTCGAAATATGCGAGGACTGAACTTTAAGTTTAAATTCTTTCGCGAAATTGTTCGCAATCAATTATTAAAATAATTAATGTGTTACGATTTCACTTGCAACTCGCTGAACAACGAATGCCATATGTATATTAGTCAATTCACTCCAACGAGATATAGGTATAGTAAACATAGAGGGGCGGAAGCAGCTATTTCCAACGTTCTCAGGTGAAGCCTATTTGAAATCGGTCGGCCATTTTATCTATACTCAAAACATTGTCAGCTGATGCATGTTGTAACGTACGGTAGGTTATACATGAATCGAGAGAAATATTTTGGGATATTGATCGTTGTGGTATTTGTTTGTCGAGTCCGTTACAACTACACCTGATTAATGTATCTCTAGAGAACATTCGTACCCTCGCCAACATGAAATATGTATTAAATTGTTGCAGTCCACAACATATTGTGATGCCTATCTCAGTGTTTGGCTGCACACACTACAGAAATAAAATAAAAGCGTACTACAACTACTATAGGCTTTGTTTATGCAGTTTAGATTCAATTGTACTGTTATGTTATGGGTAGTTGTAATGAGACAGGATAAAAGGTAGCTACCTACTGAAATTTTTTGGTTTACAATAAACACAAATCAAATATTAACTAAACATAGTGTTTAATGAATTGTGTAGAAATTCATTACAGGGAGGAGATGGAAAATACATACTGCTTGGTAGTATGGTATGGGCTGGAATATGCTGCCAAAGAGAAGGATACATATATGGAACTTGAGGTGCAGGAACGGAAAAAGGTGCAAAGAGGGTAACAGGATGGGTGAATAATAGGCGAAGAAGGCAGTGGTACGATGGGGAAGATGAAGGGATATATAGGCCATCTGTAATGTTGAAGTAAATGGGATGAAGTACACTAAAAAACCGAAGAACAAATGAAAGTTTGGTCAGGATGTTCATACTTGTGACTAGAGAGGGAGGTTGGGAAGGGTTAAATTGCCACCTAGCTAAGGGAGGGTATGGGAAAGAGTAAACACCAGTGAGAAGGTTCAAGTGGAGTGGAAGAGAACGAATTGGTTAGACAGTCTATGCTTGTGAGGTCGGCGAGGGTAATATTTTACAGAATTATATGGTAACTGTTAGGAATTGGAAGGTTCAGGAGGGCTTTGGGAATGGTAGCCTAAAGAGGTAGGCAAGAATTGATCTCGCTACATGGCGACATACCAACTGCGAATATCTATTTTTTTTGTATAAGGTCAAGGCTCTTAATTTAGGGTTAGGTTGGTTGGCATGGTTGTTTACTGTTGATGTAGTTGACATGTTATATGCATGGTTCTTGTAGTAATAAGAATGTATTTAACTTATAGTATTTATTTTTAATTTGTATATATATAAATGCTGGCTTATTAGAATATGTTCAGACGTTTTGTAATTTACATTTACCAGTAGTCCTATAAACATAACCTTAACTTACAAAGTCTTACACAGTGTACTATACGCAAAACTGAGGTAACAATAATTACACAGAACTGAAATGTGTAATATGTATATTTCATGTCCGCATATGTTTACTTTAACGTTTTTTAAATGTATATATTTGGATTGTGAGCCAGTTAATCGCTACCTGCACATTTTCGTCAATTGTTTTCATCCTGTATTTACGATTTATTCTCCTTCCTAAATTATTAAACGATTGGCAGAGGTATTTATATGTTTTACATGCCACATAGACATACACAATGCATCAAAAGCTTTGTTTTTCTGTTATTATCGGCACATAAACGTAATTATCCCTAACCAACACACTGCGACGCTCCTTTGTTTTGACGGTGGAAAACATGGCCGACACAAGTTCAAATGGCCTTCAGCCAGAAAGCGCTTCTGTCCCTCTATGTTTACAATATATCTCGTTGATTCACTCTTGAATGCTGTTATGGGAGTGTTGCTTACTAAGGTCTTAAGTACAACATCTATGACAGGTACAGAGGCGTCATTCCCATGGAGGTATTTGTCTATGGAGTGGCATCTGCCATACATTTCAATGGTAAAGCCGGATTCACACGTCCACAGATCGTCCAGAACATACAGAACAGACAGTACAGATGACCGTTCATGCGTATACAGATCTTCGGTGTACCCATGATTCAGTTCGTTGTTTATACTGGGTTGTGTAAGTTTACATGTGAAGTTGCGTTTGTGGGCGTGGCATTTAATGAAATATTTGTAACTTTTAGCACGAGAGAGCTTTTTTGCAGTAATGAACTTGCGTGATAATTACATAAATCGTAATCTAATACGACATAATTCTGTTGTAATTATTGGAGTAGTGCAAATGAGAAGTGACAAGTGTTTTTACCGACTTCACTTAAATTTATGCTCGTGTGTCTTATAAAATAAATGTAATAGAGACGGGAATCAGTATTTTCGATAAGTTTATTTATGTTTGAAAGCAAATAAATAGCTTCCGAAAAGAAGACCCTCGAAGCAAAATTTCTAGTGTGTCGGCAAACTGAAGAAGCCTACATACGAAATTTTGCACCAGCAGTTTTATATCAGGTAAGTCATGTACTTTTTATCTTTTAGTCATGTATCTTACTGTTGCGAAATCAAGCTTTATTTTAGAATAATATACACTTTACATAGTGTTAAGATTCGACTCAAACAGATCAGTACTGAAATTCACTAGCCTAAATTTGTGGGTGCCTACCTACATACATTCAAGTCGTAGTGGGAAGATAAATAAAAATCTAGTAATGAGTAGGCACATCTAAAAAATATACCTAAATAGTTTTTTCAAACTAACTTCTAGTAAGTTAAAGGATCAGGTACAGCAATGGGTAGCAGGATGGGTAAAGGATAAATAGAGAAGACCAGGGCAGGCTGGTGAGGATGAAGGGAACATTTGGCCATCAGTGATGTTGAAGGAACTGGAATGGAACTCATTGTTCGAAAGGAGAGGAGTGATAAAGCTGGTCAGGATGTACAGAGTGGAAAACTGAGAGGCTGCCTATTAACTAAGGTAGAGTGAAAAGGTTCAGAGCAGAACAGAGCGGGTACTAGTTTATGCTTAGGTTGGTGAGGGAGTGGAATTTGCTGTAGGAGTAGCAAGCGAGGGTGGTTAGATGGTAAAGGAGGGCATTGGTAGGTGATTTGATGTGTTCACAGCTTTTGTTAGCTAAAAAAATCTTATTATTTTTGTAACACATCCAATACAATGTTGTGTATTGTTTTACAAAGATAAATTTTTACTGTTTCAGGAAAACCACTGTCAGAGTATTTCCCATACCCTTATGGCTTACCATTTGGTTTACAAAACAAGAAGTTTTATTTCTTGAGGATGGTAACCAGAGACTCATCAGTTGTGCTACAGCTGTCAACAACTAGTTCTGAACTGCAGCTTCTTGAAGGTGGTAGGTCACCAGTTGTCGTGGAATTGTGAGAGTATGTGGTGGACAAGGTTGTGTGCAAAGTGCTCAGACTGATTTTGTGAAGTTGTAGAAGTTTAGTTAAGTGAGTGGAATATGGTGAAGATGGCTGTGTTTCCTACAACTGCATTATAAGTTATCATCGAAGTGCAGCACATAGTAGGCCTCAGTACTTAGTTTAGTTTACAATAGTTTCAATGTTTTTTTTTTTCTTTTTTATTTTGCATCAAGATACAAGTCAAGTTTTGTGTTAATTGAATGAGTGTGCATTTGGAAGGGTGGATTTTCCCAACTTGTTACAGGAATACAAAGCTCAATAGTAAATTTTTTGAAAAAATATATAAAATACTAGATTTTATCTTCATTACCTAGCAGTTGTCATTACTGTGTAAATAAATTTGACACATCTAAAATTATATTGTGTTGCTGGTTTTATAGCTATATTTGAACATATGAGCCACCACGTGGTAAAATAAACATTAAATTATTAAGAAATGCTCATCTGCTTTGTCGTAAATATTTTCAGCATGTTTCTGTATATTATGATATGGGCTACTGATTTTAATATGCCTGAACTGTACATTTACAATTGTATTTAAATAAATGCTTTAAAATTTATCTCCGTTGATTGTGAAATTAATGTGTTATTTTTTTGAGACGAAAAACAATGTGAGATTATTGTTCATCCAAGTAGGCCTATGTTGTGGAACCGAGAGACACTGAACCACTGTTTTCAAGGCAAGAGCTGTAGCTCTAAGGTTGTTTTTTGTTTTGTGTTCAGTAAAAATGTCTGTACATTACTGTTGTTGATGTGTGTGTCTTCTTCAAAAATTTACAGTAAACAGATAACCTAATACTGTATAGGTACGGTATTATGTACTGTTTTTCCAAGACAAACTTTCTCATCTGGGGTAAATATCAAGAGTAACTACTCATTCGAAAATTAACAAAAAAACTGCGGAAATGTACTAATTACGATTTATTACGTTGAATAATAACAGTAATTAGTAGTCGCGATTAATAATTATGCTTACTTTCTACCAATTCGATAGTGGGGAGGGCTATGAAGATCAGGGAAATTGTGGGGTAAAATACGTAAAAAGCATTA
>PNEQ01070908.1:0-14289 GCA_003012365.1 Medauroidea extradentata
TAATATACGGAAGGCAATGCAACCAAGATCAGATACGCAACTCATGATGTGAGATAATATACGGAAGGCAATGCAACCAAGATCAGATACGCAACTCATGATGTGAGATAATATATGGAAGGCAATGCAACCAAGATCAGTTACGCAACTCATGATGTGAGATATTAATATATGGAAGGCAATGCAACCAAGATCAGATATGCAACTCATGATGTGAGAGATTAATTTCATATTCTTCACGTACATATCTACACTAGACTGACACAAAAGGCAATGGCCGAAACAGACAAAATGTACAAAATAATAACAGTAATGTCAACATACAAGATTACACAAACTTTACAGAAATCAATTGCACTTGATAACTATTTACAACATCTCGAGAATAAAAAGTGTTACATTCTTTTGTGTAATAATATGTCGTTCACTCTCAGCAACAAATGAGAGTACAACAAAATGTAATTATAGTTTGTACTTACATAGAGTAACTTTATTTGCATTAAGCAAAGTGGTTGTAGTACTTTTTTGTAGATAAATATGAAAATAGGTAGTTAGGCAGAATATAATGTTAAGCATGCAAAGCCTCAGTTTGATATTTCTCGAGCAATTAACATAAATGCAACTACTGCTAGCATGTGTAAGATATCCCTAACAGATGGTTATGTTATTGTACTCATTGTATTATTGTAAATTCTCAACACATCTAACTTATTTTCAAGATGTAATTTTTCTTACAAAAAAAGTTACCCAATATGTTGTCAATTTAAGCCTAAAGTGGTAAACCAGTTTGGCCAAGACATCTGGGTAAATTTCCAGGTGTGAGAGACACCTAAACATTCCATAAGCTCAACAAAATTCATGGAGAATATTACACTACATTTAATTGACATACGTACATGAAGTTTTCTGTCATAACACCATGAGAAATATGAAAGCTGTCTATAATTTAATTCATTGTGAAATTGTTATTTATTTAACAAATTATACAATTGTAGCAACAGCAAAATGCCTTAAAGCTACAACCGGAACATTTACTACGAGGACAAAACAAACGTGAACCAGACAGACCAAACACCTAAGCACAGCTGGACAGATACAACGTACACATTACAAACAGCCCACCTAGGAAGGTAGTTGTACTAAGGTGACCGCTGCCCCAGCCCGTGTGAACCGGGCGCGGATATCCTGCTATCCTGGTCCACATGGGGAGGGAAGCTGCCTCACAAATATTGACAAACATTTTACAAACAAAAATTACATATGTTGTTAAGCAGAGTCAAATTTGATGTGCAGTATGTTACAGTTACTAACTAGTCTGAAAAGTAGGCCATTGTCACCTTTTAAGTATGACGGTCTGATAAGGATAAGGAATTCCAAATTACTGACCCATAATCTAATTTAGAATGCATTAGTGAGTAATATAAGCAGATGGTAGACTCAAGGTTAGTTGCATAGTAAGTAATGTGCTTAATGAGTCTGAAAATTCTATTAGTGGTGCTTTTAACATGATCGGTATAATAATGAAAGAAAAGTTTCTCGTCAAACAGGATTCCTAGATCTTTAATGTAGGAGTTATATTGTAAGGTTTGATCAAGAAGTATGTAGGGAAATTTGATGGGTTTATGTTTCCTGGTAAAACTGATGAGCTGGGTTTTGTCAGGATTAAGGGTCATGTAATTATCCTTGCACCAGGTTGCGACGGAAGAGATATCCTCTTGAAATAACAAGCAATCTTCTATAGTTGACATTTTTCTACTTAGTTTTAGGTTGTCAGCAAAAAGATCAATTTTGGAGTGTAATAATTTTTGAAATGTCATCCACAAAGGTAATGAAAAGAAGAGGTGACAAGCTGCTTCCTGGGGGAACACCGGATGTGATAGGTTTCTCATGTGATAAGGTAATTAGATATTAGTTTAACAGTGTTGTCATGGATCTCAGCAGAAAGTAATTTGTTAATTTAATAAGTAACTTAAATTATGATCGACGGTGTCAAAGGCTCTGCAAAAATCAAACTATATAGCGTCAGATTGCTCCCTTCAAATTACAGTCTTGTATACCGGAGAGTAGAATTCAAGCAAATTAGTGCTGGTTGTTTTTTTAGGTATGAAGCCATGCTGAAAAGAAATAAAGGTGATTATGAGTATGAAAAAAATGTGTTTATGAAGGATCTTCTCAAATATTTTTGAAAATCTGCAAAGTAAAGAAATTGGTCTGTAGTTATCACAATTGGTCTTAGGCCCTTTTTTGTGGATAGGAACAACCGTTGCTGTTTTCCGTAGGGTGGGGAACTGCCCGCTGGTGTAGCAGAGGTTGTAAATGTGAGTGAGAATAGGAATGAAAATATCTGCACAACCTTTGATGATGAAGTTGGGAACGCCATCGGGTCCTTTAGATAGAGAAGGTTTCAATTGCTTGATGCTCCATTGTACCATTGATGGGATAATATCTAAGTATGGGGTAGTACGAGTGTTTGCACGTGCAATTTTGCTCGTATATTTCTTTCCGGAGGACCACGCTTATTCGCGAAAGTAGGAGAAGTTCAGTTTTAATAATTAATGCTTTGTAGAAACCATAACGTACATTTTATTCAATCAACAACAAAAGCTTGCTCTGAGAGCCCAAAGAAGTAAATACATACTGCACTGAACTTTAAGAATTTTGAACCACAGACAAAATATATATTCCTAAACATTTTACCGCCCACCAAAAAATATATTACTAAATTTTTTTATTTGTTTGTATGTTGTCAATATCATAAGTCAGGGTGAATATTGGGATGGAAGACGGCATAGTTTTACAACAGGTCTTTTGATGGAACCATAGCACGTTTTGACTACAGCAACTCTTGCAATGCCATCTTTGCCAGGATGCGACCTATATGCCACAAGCGGAGGTAGATTGTTTTCCTTGATTAAGATGAGGTCGCCAACATGAAGATCTTCACCCTTAGTTGACGTCCATTTTATTACTAAGATAGACTAAGTTGAGCTGGTCTTGAAGTCTATAAATTTCTGGACGCTGCTGTCAATTTTGAAGAAGGACCAAGAACTGACTTGAAAACCTTCTAAAATCCCTATTCTTGTAACCAAAGAGATAAAAACAAATGAATTTATTGTGCTGAGCGCTTAAAGAAAACTATACTTTCAAAAGAATGCCTCAGCAACCAAATAAACAAACATTAAAAATTACTCTTAGCATAAATAAACATATGGAAGGGTATGCTAACCTTGCACAGCTATAGTATAGTATTCAGTGTCGTATCCATCTATCAGAAACTCTACTTATTTAGTAAATGAGATGCACTTTATTGATTGAATTGCTACGAGCTCTGATTAGAGTACATGTGTTTCCTGCAGTTAATACTAGCAAAATTATTACACAACTTAACCCTTAATTTAATACTTGTATAACTTGGGGTCCAATATTTACCACAGCTGATTATTTACAAACACTGTTAAAAATTATTAGATAGCTAGGAAGTTACCAGTTTCTTTAAATTTATTTTAACATTTAAAAAATTGTATTGCATAAACTTGTAAATCCCTTGTACATTTTCTGTACAAATAACAGCAATCAGCTGATTCAATTTATGATTTATCTGTTTTTGTATGAGTAGAAATGTTTTTTTTTTTTGCAGAACCAGTTGTTAAAGTTCCGGTTGAATCTACTAATTCTCTCATGTAAGTACCTGTGTGTAATTGTAACTACTATGGATTTAGTTTATACTAAAGAAAGACAAATGCAAACTGACAATTATAGTCAAATTCGTCAGTCACCATCATCATCTTCAGAGCAAAGAGAGCATCAAAAACTTTCCGATGGTAATCACAGAGTCTCTTACCACACAACAATGGCAAGTTTTGAAAGCTGGAAAAGAAATCTGGACGTAACCATCAGTCTTTGGATGACAATATAATTATTGTCTGTGGCAACAAATGAGTGCATGTTGCTATGCTAGTGCTGACTTCTACTGTAAAGTATTATGTTTTGGTTCTATTAATTTGTTTGTGTTCCCTTGTGTATTCTGTATGTAATATATTGAGATCATCCACCGCTCGTCAGTGCTGTTCTGCTGGCAGCACGTAGTCCCACTTTTGTGTGCTTTCAAAAAAAAAATTCTCTCTCAGTTAATGAATTAATATCTGTGTACCTCCAATTCCAACACGACTACTAAGATTAATGATCCTGGCATAGAATATATGTGGGTTACACGTTGGAAACAGCGTATGTCGCAATACTTCACAAATTGCAATTTACTTCAAATGTACGTAATGTTAAACCAATAAAGTAAAAGGACATAATGTTGAGGTACTCACAGGCTTGTACTTCTTGACAGTTTCACACATATAAAAAGACAAACGCACTGTTGCGCAGTTGCGCGATGTTTTGCTGGCTAGGCCAGCTTCATCAGGCTGCGAGTTCAGGCGCACTGAGTAATGGCGGCGGTGGAAGCGTGGTTGGTTACCCTAGCGGCCTGGGAGCGAACTAAGGTGTGGTGAGAAAATTCAAAAAGAGAGATAAAGGATGTAGTGGTATTCTGGTGGTACGGTTGTGATTATTTGATGTTGAGACCTGGGGTTGTCAAGATTTAATAATATATTGACAGGATAGTTCTCAGCACCTTAGTTCTGACCTATTGTTTGTAGTTGGTAGAGCTCTCAACACTTTGGTGTTGTAATGAGAGTCACAGTTTTGTTTGTACAATGCAGCATGTGCTGCGACTGGTTTGTCAAGTAGGGCCACTTTACCAGCGGTTTCTTGTTGTGTGCCTGCTCTATAACCATTCATTCTTTGTCTTGAGTGTGTTGGTGGTGAGGCCTATGTATTTCTGTGTTGCAATATTATCACTATATTGGTATATGAGGTTTTCTGGTGCACAGTTGTAGCTGCCCAGTATAGGACATGTATGATTGGTAAGCCTGCTGGTGAAAGTAATGGAGGGTTGATGAAAGGTGCAGGATATACAGCATGGTTTATTGCAAGGATGGGAACCTCTGTGTGTCATGATGGCAGTGTTGAATGAAGTTTAGGGTGAACCTGTTTATTGCGGAGGTTTGGTTGGCGTCTGAAGATTAGTCTGGGAGGCTTAGGCTGTTTCCGAATAGTGCCTTGAAGGATCCTTAGCACCCTCGCATCCTTAAAAAGTGCATCATGAAGGATGCTGCCGTTTTTTATTCGTGTCCGAACTCTATTGAGGATCCAAGATGCACCCTTCCACACATCCTTGGCTCAAGGATGCGAGGCAAGCATCCTTACACCCTTGCGACAGTCATTTGTTTGAATTGGGAATTCGGAAGGCATGTTTATACACAAATGTACCCTCGCTGCAAAGGATGCATTGCTGTGAAGGCTGTGAGGATTCAAGGATCCGAGGATTAATCCTATGAATTCGGAAACAGCATTAGAGTGTAGGTTTTTGGTTTATGGTGCAGAGGAAATGGATTTTGTGGCTGGACTTTACAATAGTTATCTGTTCGTTCGTGTTCTCATGATATAGAATTATAAGAGTTATATCTGCACTTGTGACCTTGGTTATTTGTCTTGGTTTTGGAAACGGCACTGTGGATTTGCTTGTGAAGTAGGTTTTCAAGTAGCCCCTGTCAATGAAGGCTTTGGCTATTGCTCCCACTGTTTGTTGAGGTTACTATGAGTGGAGCATATATGTTTGTCTCTGATGATGAGACTGTACGATAGTGGTTTCTTGGCATGGTGTCGGTGGTAGCTGTCAAAATGGAGGTATTGCAGGTTATTGGTCAGCTTGGTGTGCTTAGAGTTGTGAATGGTGCCATTCTTAACATCTACAAATATTGCATGTGTTTGAGAGTATGACCAGGTGCATTTGAGAGGGCTGTGAGTATTCAGGTTTTCCAGGAATTCAGTGAGATTGGTTTCTGTAGAGGTCCAGATCATGGAGATGTCATAAATAAAACACATTCAGCAAAATGTTTGGGTGGTCTGGTGTCAAAGGAAATTTGTTTTTAGTTTTCTCATGAACAGATTATCATAGAATGAGACCATGCAGGTATCCGTGACTGTGCCTTAGATCTGAAGGTAGTGGCTGTCTTGGAAACGGATGCTATTGTTAGTCTGGCAAGTTCAACCAGGAACACTGTCATGGGTTTACTATTGGCTGGGCTTTGGTTGAGGTAGTATTCAATAGCAGACAGTCCTGACGAGTGGGGATGTTGGTGAAGAGAGATGTGACATCTGTGGGGACCAGGTAGGCATCTTGTGGAATTTTGTCAAGGTCTCACAGTTGTAGAAGATGGCCAGTGTCCTTTACATACGATGGTAGCTGCTGTACGTAATGTTAAGCGTAAGGGTAACACTCCAAGGTAAATGACCAAATTCTTTAAACCTGGATTGTTTAATAATTTATATTATCTAATAAATGCATGTAGCATTAGTTCTATTACTCTAGGTCGTAGAGAAACATTACGGCCTATCTTTACAGTCGTGTTCAGTAACAGAAAGGACAAATATGTTAAGCTTAATGTAAATAAATTCTTGATGTTATGCCCACTTAGGCATGTTCGACTAGAGAGAGACCCTCCCTGTCCAGCCAAAACGGGCTAAGTTGAACAAGGGCTGTGGGTCCACGGCCTACAAGTATTCACACAACATGTAATCGACAACACAAAGTGAAAGGTGGGTCTACTCTATGAAGGCACACAACACGAGCATTAACGACGTCAAATGTATTACCAATCTCAATTTACAGGATCATACATACTTGCCAAGAAATGCATTACAAAACGCAACTCAATATTATAATTCACAGGGGCCTGTAGCAAGGATACATTAATACAATCTGCTGATCGTGGTACAGAGCCGCCAAGATTGTTTTGAGGTTGCAGTTGAACCGCTCCGCCTGGTTCCCACATGGATAATAGGACTAGACGTGTAATGATGAACACTCCACCTGAAACACATATCTTAGAAAGACGCAGAACAAAAATAAGAGGCATTATCTGTAACTATATTCACAGACAGGTCAAATACAGACCAAACTCTTTCAGTGAGTCAGTGTTCGATAACAACTGTGGTGACACTACGGATCGCATTAAGGATTACAAATTTGCTGAATACGTTCAGGACGATAAGAATGTACAGATTCCCTCTGTTCGACCATACCAACGGACCGAACATATCACAATGAAGAGTCTCCCAACACTGGGACACCTGATCAACAGTGTACAATCCCACATTCGTATTGTGCGGAGACTTGACCTTCATACAAACATCACAATCCTTAACGTAGTTTCTAACATCGTTAGCCAAACCCGGCCAAGAGAACCGGAACCCTCTCTTCCTCTAGATACCCTCACGACCAAAGTGACCCCAGAAAGGCGAAGCATAAAAATAATTCTACAACTCGAGTCGACTCAACTTAGGCACAAACAGACGACGACACGCATCTCACTATCCCACACAATAAAGCAAATCATCAATGACTCGGCAGGGCATATCTTCCCCATAATCGATACTGTCCAAAATAGAACTGCATTCCTCATCTGCCACTTGAGCCTGCTGTAGCCAGACATAAAAAGAAGGGTGGGTGTGTAAAAGCGGCACACTGCGCTAATAGTTCGCTCGGGATGCACTCGTAGTCTTTGGTGCAATACATATGCAACGTGTCTGCTACCACGTTGCTTGCACCGGAGACATGAGACACCACGAAACGAAACCTAAGCAATCTAATGACCCATTGCCCCAACTTCCCAAATTCATATGAATGACTCAACAACCAAGACAACGCCTTGTTGTCTGTGCACAAGTCAAATTCCGCTGAAAACAAAAAGGTCTCAAATTTAGACATGTCCCAGACACATGCCAGTGCCTCCTTTTCAAAGGTGCTAAGCGTATGTTCCCCCTCGGAAAAGGTTCAACTGGCAAAGGCCACCAGTGATACCTCACCATCTCGCCATTGCCCAAGAGCCGTGCCCAAGGCCATACTAGTCGCATCAACGTGAAGGAAGAAGCAAAGATCAAAGTCGGTCAGGTGTAGTGCTAGAGAAGCTGCAAGGCCTGCATTAATGGTCTTGAAGCTCTTCTCCTCCTTGTTGCCCCACACGAAGGCACATTCTTACGTTTCAACCAGTTCAGCGGAGCTGCCAACTCAGCATAATGAGGGACAAAACGGGAACAGTACCCTAACATTCTGATGAACCTAGACACACCCTTAATATTCTTGGGGCGCGGAAAATTAACCACCGGCACAACTCGGCTGGAGTCCATCTTCAACATTCCTTTAACCACAACATATCCCATAAACTTGACAAACGAGGAAGCCCAGGTGACTTTAGAAGGGTTCACTGTGAGTCATCCCAGTCTAAGAGGACTCAAAACCTCTCTCAAATGCATGAGGTTGAGCACTCGAGACAATGCCTGAGTCCTGAAACATGCGCCCATAGGTATCCTATTAAACTCAAACTGGGCCCATTGGGTGCGAAAGGCAGTGTATTTCTGGCAATCAGGATGTAACAAACAGTGATGAAAACTGGAATTCAAATCTATTATGGATAAAATCTTAGCCTTCCCCAAGTGTTGCAGTGTGGTTTCCACTGTTGGCGCCGGAAATGGATCCAAGTGAATTTTCTTGTTATCCTCACTCATATCAGTAACCAAGCGATGTTCGCCATTACCTTTTTAAACCAAACAGGCCGGACACGCGTAATCAGAAGTGGAAGGCGAGATCACACCCTCACGCGATAGTTTATCTGTGACCTGTCGCAGAATATTCAACTTAGAAGGGTTGTAGCTATAGAATGACATGCGCACTGCAACATTGTCCGTAACAACAAACCGGTATAGCAACACGTCACATCGTCCAATTCACGGCGTAATCACGTTGCCGAATTTTTCGAATACTAACTGCACAGCTAATTCATCGTAAGCAGAAACTACGGCCACATGGCCTCGGTAAGTGTCTGAACGGTTGACACTCTATATTAAGGGACATCCTGGACCAGTCGAAAAGTGAAACGTCAAATGACAAGCGTGTTTTACGGCCACGTGTATCTAAAAGAATGGAGGTTAACTAGTAAACAGAACATGTATTACACTTGTACTGTATTTGCCAATTGAAACCATTGTTTAGACATATTTACTCTCACTTAGCAGATGTGTAAGCATCGTCACTGTGCGTGACCGACTATCTGTGCGTGCATACATGTGTGTGTCTGCAGCAGACAACCATGCAGTGTTGCCACGTGTCCCGCCTGACTTTGCTTTGCAGCTCGGCATGTGCGTTTGCCAGAGCACCCGGTGTTGGACAGAGCTAATTAACATGGTACAAAGTTACGTGCATACGATCGACTTACGGATAAATCGTGTTACGTAATGGACTCAAGAGCGTAACCGTTTTGTTACTCGTATTTTGTACTTACTACCCCTCGTACATTCCACTTAAACTGTAGTCTCGAGCCTCGTCAGTTTTTAAGCATACAAAGCCGGGCACAAGAATACAATACAGCAGAATTAGCCTTCTTTATATTTTATTATGTCTGCAATCTGAATTTTCACCATGTCAAACTTGGCGGTAACGTTACGGACATTTAGTGTTCTGTTTCATGCATCCTAATCACAGCTATTTTTTCTTCTAAAGTTAAACGTTTATGCTTCTGAGAAATTTCACACAAAAATAAGTCACTCGATTCACACATAATTTAACACAACCACTACTTTATTATGTGATGTGCATAAAATGAAGCATAAACAGAGACTAGACAATAATAAGCGCACATCACACAGACGTCACACGCGTGTGTGTTGAGAGGATCCAGAGAGATAATGTTGCTTTCAAGGGGTGTACAAGTAACACGTTTCTTATAATTCACTCGCTGCCGAAGAATTCATTCAAGCTGCTTTGCTACTGTTTTTGCGCCTTTTTGTCCTTTTTCACCACTTATAATGTGCCCGCGTCCATTAATTATGTGTCTGCTTCCGTTAATTAGAATGTCCATTTTTGGGAGATTATTTCTCCATAAGGGTCCATGTTATTCTGCCGGTAATTGGGAAAATGTCAGTTGATGAGAATTGTCGTTTATTTGGTAAAGTCTGTAAAGAGAAGTTTCATTGTATATGTACTGTCATCGTACCAGGCCACAGGCCAGGTGGAGTTGCACCTGGTCGCGGCAGGTGTTCGCAGAGTGTGTCAGTGGCAGGTGTGGGCTGGTTGGTAATGGCAGATGTGCGATACTTGAGTGTGTGTGGCAGATCAGTGACGGTGGCAGGGCATGTGTGAACTTGACACCGACGTGCGACACCTGCCATCCCGGCCATCTGCCAGTGCAGGACACATGGCTTCGCCGCCCCCTCCCTCTACCAAGGCATGAAGAAGGCAGTCTTGAAGCAGCGGCCGCGACTGACAGAACAAAAGACGTGGTGCGCTTCGGGACTCTGATTCGTCCAGCGAGAAACGTAACGTGCGTGTGCAACTATCGGGCCCAGTGTTTTACTTTGTTTCACCATTTGAAACTGGCTCACTTAAGGCCCTAGGGTATGGGGGTGTGGACCGCCCTATAAGTGTCTATGTAAGGTGTAGTTTTCTCCAGCTCCTCCCTGCTTTTCCCGATCCGCAGCTGTTTCGACTCGCGAGATGAGAGAGGGGCACGCCGGCACGAACAGACCACGACCCATAGAGCCTCGTGTTCCCGGCTACACTCTTAACCGGGTGGCGCCCAGAGAATTCTGACGCAGCTCCGTTCCTACCTCACTCTCACCGGACACGGCGTCAGTACGTTTGTTTTTTTGCAAGGGTAAAAGTAAGAAGACTCATATTTTTGCAAGTACTTACGCTGATAGATGAAAAAAAAAAAA
The DNA here is from genome assembly GCA_003012365.1 of Medauroidea extradentata. NCBI lineage: Eukaryota > Metazoa > Arthropoda > Insecta > Phasmatodea > Phasmatidae > Medauroidea > Medauroidea extradentata. The sequence goes on from PNEQ01070908.1 coordinate 10,822, forward strand.
TGGTTGAACCCTGATATTCACCTTAATTTTTTTACGTAGCACCAGGAAAATAATATTTTTATACATTTTTTTTGCCTAATGTACGGGTTAATATCTCTGGTGGGAGAGAAGGTAATAATTTGAGTTTTTCACAAAATAATGTTCTTTATGGTATTCTCCGTTCACTCTAGGTTGAGTTTTAGGATAAACAAAGCAAATTATATACAAACATGTTCATTGGCTACCGACCGCCATGCACTGTGATCTTGCATAAGAAATAGTTCTTTGTTATCTGTCGTGATCATATAAATTTACTACTCCATCACTTAATAAGAGATTTTTATTAACAAATATCTAACATATACAGACGTTGCAAACACAATCTACGACTCTATATGTTTAATACTGTAATTATGGTAAGTGGATGACATGTCCGTACAGTTGATTCACGAGTTGCTTAATGACTGACGCACTGGTTAACGTACGAGTTTCTTGGTACACTTGCCAGTATTGAGAGATGTACCGTACTCTGAAAATACCAAAATTTTAGTTCAGTAATAATAACCACTGTAAAAATAAGTCAGAAATATCACAATTAGATATTTTATATTTTTTTAAAAGTATCTTTGGACATTAACGCATCAATATTGTGGCTAATGCGAATAGTTTCTCTGTGTATCCATTTTCCGTTCCAGTTTGTCCGAACCAAAATTCCTTGATATAATTTGTTCCGTCCTCGCGTCTGTTTATGTTTACATCGCATGCGGGTTAGGTTATGTGATGCTGGACGTGAACAGTGAAAATGTCTTGCATGGTTTTCGAAACGTGGATATGTCTTCATTACTAAACAAACTGCGGTGATGTTTATTAGGTAAGAATAAAAATCTCGCATAACATTCTTTACAATAAAAAAAATAACAAATATGTGTCGCGAATTATCGACCGAGTGTTTGGTGATTCATAAAATGTAATTTTTCCAAAACGAAGTACAAAATTATCCAGGAGGACTTTAACGTAAGTTCAATCACATTTTGTTGACAACTTTTTACTGCATGCAGTACGAAATTTTCATTATGGTAGTACCAGAATATTTGAATACGATTATTAGTCATGGCTTGATAATTACAATTAAATTTTGAAATATACTGTAATTGCACAAAATGTGAATATTTTTATCAAGTTTTCATGTAATTTTTGTTTTCGTATGTCGATAATACGTACAAAATTTTCACGCAGTATTGATTTAGTATATAGGGTGTTGTTGTTTCCTATGATACCGACTGTACACAGTTTTGTCGGTTGGAAATAGTACGTCAGCGCGCTCTGCACAAATTGAGCCAATTAGAATCTAGCAAAGTGCAATGGAATTACGTTATTTGTTTACTTCAGAACTCAACTTAGAGTGAATGGAGTATAGTAAACTTCAGTTAAAATTTTGAGTTCAATTTTTTTCTGGAAACAGAGTTGTGCTAACTACAAAACTTCAGGGAATAATTAAAATGTGCACAACTCAACCATACTTAAGAGATCTGTACAACACCTGTTAATAATATTCTTTTGTCTACAATAACCTGAAATTATTGTGATGTTACTGCTTTGAAAGTGTATTTCAATTGGGATTTTTTTTTTTTAAAGAGTTTGTTTCCACTTGTTATCAGAGAAAATGTCTCTTAGTAGCTTCTAGATTGTGCCAGAACTTTTTAGGATCACTGAGCTAAATTTAATTATAATTTCCATTCCCACTGTCAGATAAATACATTTTTTAACTTTGATTTTAGTCAGAATGGCTGTAGCTGGGTCACATGATGTCCCATTTGAATGTGGCTAGGTAGTGTGATTCTGCTAGTCTGTGGGAAAAGTCTCGGGTATGCCTTTGACCTGGCAGTTTAAGCCTGGTTGCCATCGAAGCAAACTGTGGCAACAACTCGTATGTTACGTGAATCGTGCCAATGCAACCTGCATCAACAGTGTCCATTTTGACACTCTGTTGCCCAATTAATGATGACACGGCATAACAGAAGGGTGGTAAAAATTCGGGGGTGATTGAAGTGTACGAAAAGTAATGAAAAACTGTAAAGAATAGAATCCTGGAAAGGCAATATTCATTTGAACGGGGAATGAGACACCACACTGCTGTTTCATGTGCTACAAAATTCCCTAGTAGTGAAAAGGCTTGCAAAACTGCAGGCAATTCCCTCACACAAAACATGACCAAACTATTCTGACCATACTGAAATGTCACGTAAATTAGTGCTAACTGCGAAGCAGTATTTTATCCACTTTATTAACTCCGCAGACCTATCTCGGCGTAACCTGCCTTGGGCCGTTCACTATTCATAACAAGTCATTATCACTCTTTCCGCTCTGCCTGCCAGGACATACAACGAAAGCTCTCAAAGCTGCACTGCTCGACTCCTCATCGTCTGGTAACCCATCTTCTCTCCACCAACTCTCTCCGCCTACCTGCATCTCCCCGCACTCTATACGTCTGGCTCCCAAACTGAAAACCACCTGCTAGCATCAGCACGTAGCCAGGTACGTGCCACAAACAACCTGCATGTACATAGTTTCACAATACAAAATGTGACACGACAGTCTTGTGGGTGTCACAGTTTCCCCCTCTTAAAACTCTGCTAGGGGACTTGAAACATCTGCTCTTGAAACCTTGCACCTTTACAAGACTCCTTATACGAGATATAATAAGTAGAAAACCACTCACGAAAAACTAAATACAAATGACAAAAAATCCCTTAAAAGAACCAAAAACCCACCCCTATACAAACCAAATATCACTCAACGAAGGACATAGAGAATGACTGAAGACATAAGAAATGCAGCGAATACTTATTAATGTCATCTCCACTACTGGCTCACATCAAAATCTATATGAGGTATAAAAGGCTTCAAGACTGTAATGTGTGCCTTCTTCACAAGTACATTTCCATTTAACGCACCAAGATTAACACTTACGGGAGTAGAAAAAGACATTGAGCGATCACCCTTAAGTAAGGGGTTTATCCTAAAGGAGGCGGAAGCTCTTAAGGGGCTTTCTATTAGGAGTAATTAAGATGATTCCCGAGTCCAGATTGTGTTTTAGGGTATTTAGAGGGTTTATTCTTGGTTTTCCCGAGGTCTCGAGGATCTCGGCTAGGGTGATTAATAGTGGAAGCCCCAGTTGACGGTGTCGGCGCATTTCCTTTCCTCTTTGGACCTCCCACTCCACTGGCCATGGAGGGGTAGGTCCGGGAGGGGAGGGGGTGGTCTCGTTCCGTCGACTGGCGGTAGGGGTACGCGCATCGGCAAGTCGAGCTGGCGGCCGCTCGAGCAAGAGAACTCACTCTTGTGTCGGGCGTGGACGAGGAAGGGTCTAGGAGGGGAAGCCCTCCTCATTGTGGAAATGGCGGATTAACGAGTGCTGCCGGATGGTAACCAGGACTTCATGTGGGCTCTCTGCATCGCTTGGCAAAGTGGGCAGGAGCAATACCAAGG